>CAWUFW010029742.1:0-18471 GCA_963921515.1 Calotriton arnoldi
GCGCATGGGTGGCGCCTAAGTAGTCTCCGTGACGTCATCTCGGCGCTTACGACGCCAGCGACGGACGCGGAGCCGCACGCACGCCACCTACTGGCGCGCAGGGGTACTGCTAGCAAAACTTTCCGGATCCAGTCTGACGCCTGGGGATATTCTAAGGTAAGGAATCTATTACTAACATGTCTCTTTCAGATACCACCTCCGTAGCGCGCTCTCCTGAGCACAATCAGAAGGGCATTTGCTGAGGTCAGAGATCGCTGGTTCTTGCACCGGAGGTGTGAATCAAGTCAAGGAACAAGCGGCAGGCTTTAAAAACTGAAATAGTGTAGAGTAAAGGAGGATAAATGCAGGATCATGCCACCAAGCTGCCAGAGCCTCAAGGGTGTGCGGCCATCTTGGTCGTGCGCCACCTAGCCATGCATTGTTACATCTCATTCCTAAGCTAAAATCAATGGTAATAACCTTGTGCTAGTTCGACCCACATGCTCACTGAAGATGTGAGTCAGAAATCAAAATAAGATAAAGACACTGATCACAGGTGCAAAGTTCACAGCCGCCCCTTCAGTGTCTATACATTAGGTAAAATATTAAAGACTTACATTACTTGAATCAAGTGAGATCTCCAACATCCTTGCAGAGGTAGTGTATGAGTGCTCGCCACACTTTGCCAAACTATTGTTCGAAGTAAATACTTTATTTCGCCCATATCCCATTAAAGTAGCATAAAACAAAAAAAGAAAGTGTGTTGAGCCGACTGGTCTCGACCAGCCAGCCACCATGAACAGGGTTCCGACCTCCTAAGGTGAGAGCCTTTGTTCTCGGAGGCCAGCAACAAAGCCTGCTCTGGGTCAAGGTGTTCTCACCTCCTCCAAGCTGAATGCTTTCCAGGGCAGTACGCTTCAAAGGCCCTGCCGCCTTTGTTATGCGACCCAGGCCTCTTCAGATAGTGGAGATGCCCAACCCCCCAGTCCTGCTCTCACTTTTGGCGGCAAGACAGGCAGACCAGCTGACATGGACCCCACTTTTCAGATTCCTCCATCTTGTTCTGGACGGAATTAGCATTCTAGGGCAGGGCTACGCTCACTTCCCCCAGGAAGTGATCATATAGAGGGTGTCGACACCCTAAAAGTAGATAGCTCATTGGCTACTACCTGTCTCTCGACTTAAAAGCCCCCAAATTGAGTATTTAGGTGGCACCCCTGAATCTAAGAATTCAGATTTCAAGAGAAGAAGGACAAAGAGGAGTCACTGCTTGGCAAGAACTGCAACAGAACTGTGGACTTTTGACGCAAAACCCTGCCCGTCCTCAGCCCTCTCTCGACAATCACAACATAGTGACTTGTTCTACGAGCTGGTGAACTACCAAAGCCTTGGGTAGCCTGCCAGCACTTCGAAAACCACCAAGTCTCCCTTGGAGTAGAAGAGCTACTCCCTTGCAGTCCGCAGGCACCGATAAGCAGAGTCCGGTCCACCGCCTTGCAGATCCCTAGAGCGACTGAAGCCGCAGACGACCAGGAGAAGGTACTCGTGCTCTGGAAGGTCGGATCTGTCTCCCCACGTAATTTATTCTTTGATTACTTAACTCATTTATTGCCTCTGTGAGTACAACAAATGATTAGCACTACCCTCTGATAAGCCTAACTGCTCACCCACACTACCACGAAAGAGAGCGTTAGTATACTTTAGCCTCTGTAAGCCAATTGGGGACCCATTGGACTCTGTGCATAGTGTACTTATTTTTAGCAGACTATACAGAGAGCCAGCTTCCTACATTGGTGGCAGCGATAGGATCTAAGACTTCGCGTTTGCTGATACCACTTGGTCAATAAGTGACTACACGAGTAAATCCAAATATTGCCTTTAGTTAAAACTGCATTTTTCTCCATTGGTATATTTTTTTCTAAATTCCTAAAGTTAACCGTTAGAGCCTAAGTTAAGTCCATGAAGTTTAAAACTGTTTAGAATGTAAAACTTACTTTAGTTAGAACTGAAAAACGTGCTAGGATATTTTTTTTTTAGTTCTATAAAGATCACAACTCTAGTGTGATGATGAGTACCACAGGGGATGTGGCTAAGGAGCTCAACCTTACCCCTTACCTGCAGCTGAAATATGCTCAGTTAAGGACTGTCTATAAAGGGTACATAATAAAAACTGGCTCACACCGTACCACTGCAATGCTTCAGAAACTGTGGGCAGAGTATGAACTGGCCAATCCTTCAGATAAGGCCGCCGACCCTGAGAATGAAGGTAGAACGAGTACTGAGAATGACCTAGACATGCCCCCCACTCTAAGGAGATATTACAGCACCTCTACCCCACAACCAACCCAATGTGCCAAGGGCCTCTGCCTCTAGTGAGGATGGCTCAGGTCGCTCAAGGTAAACTGAATATCTCACAGAGGAGAAGATCCTTTTGAAGAGATTGGCCCGCAGAATATCCCTGGAGGACAGGATACTGCCTATAGAAAGGGAAAGGGCAGACATGGGTTTAGCACCCATGAATGGTAGTAGCAACATAATACCAAGGGACAGAGCGGAAGCCTTTGACCCTAAAATCCCCTAAGGGATTGTCCCAAATATGCAGAAGGCGATGACATCACAAAATGGTTCACAGCTTTCGAGAGAGCTTGTAGCATGAGGAAGCTCAGCCAGAAGTAATGGGGTTTTCTCCTTTGGGAACTGTTCTCTGGTAAGGGAAAGAAGACTCCTGGCACTAACCGAGGCAGAGGCTGAGTCCTATGACCACGTGAAGGGTACCCTGATTGAGGGCTTTGGACTCACCACTGAAGAATATAGGATTAAGTTCAGGGGGACTAAAAAAAACCTCTAGTCAGTCCTGGGTTGATTGTGTAGACTTTTCAGTAAAGACACTAGGTGGTTGTTGAAAGGAAGCCAGATGTATGACTATGATGGGCTGTATAATGAGATTATGAAAGAACATCTGTTGAGTAACTGTGTTTCTGAAAAGTTGCATCAATAACGGGTGTACCTGGGGCCAGTCTCTCCTCAACAGTTGGGGAATACTGGGTAAAAACTAGAGTGTGGGGGCATGGCGAAGATGGCGGCTGAGTAGGTCGTGCCTACTCGTCGCTCCGATCCCTCACCCGGGCCCCGGCCAAACAGCTACGAATAGCCGACCCTGGGGGGTTGAGGAACATTGCCGACACCCCCGACACTCGATTCTGTGACGACCCTGGCCGGGGGACGGTCGAGAGACGGGGCACCGGTCCCGATAGTGCTTGCCTCCCGCTCCCGCTGCGCCGATTCCACGGAGAGATGAGCCTGGGCGGAGGAGCGCAGAGATCCCGCAGCTGCCAGACGATCCAGGAGCGGGGGACGCGGACTGGTCCTGCTGAAGGCGCAAGGCCCCCTCCTGCCGGAGGTGAGCGGGGCTAGTTTGGAGACAGGGGGAGGGAGTGGATGCCTCTTTGGCGGCTCCGATCCCCGGACACCACAGCTACGCGAGGCCGAGGACCCACGGGCCTACGCTGCTGACCACGAGGCTGGCGGAGGGGCAGCCTTCCAGCAAGCAGCGCAACGGGGGCTGGTGCCCTGAAATCAGCGGGTGAAGGAGGCAGAGGGGCTCCTGAAGAGCCGGTCTGGGATGCTGCAGCGCGCTCCGTCTCTCCCCTCGCCACCCTGACTCCCTGAAGGAGGGTCGGGTGTTACGGGCAGGCCTGTGGGCCCGAACATTGAAGGCTGGCCCCTGGGACGGAAGCCACTACACCGCCCCTAAGGGGTCCCCGTGGTATACCTATAGCGGATGGGAGACACATTGGAGTAGGACCGGGAGGCCCAAAAGAAACAAGGTGGTGCGGGGCTCGTGGAGGCAGGAGACGCCCCAAAGACGGAATACTTGGGCAGCAAGGGGGCCCCTTGGGCCTACTAGGGCCGATCACCGACCGGGAGATTGGAGCGAGGGGCGGTTCGGCCCACAGAGATCACTCCCCCTAAGAAAGCGGCAGCGCACGGCGAACGTGGAGGACTGTCCGGGTAGGCCCTGAGTCCTTGCGGCCTAGCCCCGGTGAAACACAGGGCTGGACGGCGCGGCGGAGCGAGCGACTTTGGGCCATCAAGGGGCGTCTCCCCACCTTACATTAACGGCTCTAGACCACCAGCCCTCGGCTCAAGCCCTAAGCACGGACACCAGAGGAGGGGGAGCAACCATAAGCCATGGCGACCAGCAAAGCGAAGAAAGACCGCTCAGTAAAGGAGCTCCTACTTAAAAGCAGCGATGGAGCGGCAGAGGCAGCCCCGATTTCGAGCGGACACCCAGTGGACCAAGAACAGGGCGAGACCGAGGGCCCTGTCGCACAAGTTACTAACTTGTGTAACGATATATCTGTAAGAGACAGTAGTTAGTGATAGATTCCTTACCTTAGAATATCCCCAGGCGTCAGGCTGGATCCGGAAAGTTTTGCGTAGCAGTACCCTTGCGCGTCGGTAGGCGGCGTGCGTGCGGCTCCGCGTCCGTCGTCGGCGTCGTGATCGCCGGGATGACGTCGCGGGCAGTACTTAGACGCCGCCCCTGCGCGCTGACGTCAGTTCTGTACACGACTTTCCGCGCCAGGAACGCATGAGCCATGCAAGAAGCTGACACAGGTGTCTGAAAAATACTAGGGCCCTGAAAGGGATGTCCTTAACCCTAGAAATCAGTTCGCAGAACGGGGAGGATGGGTGGGCGGTAGGAATCTATCACTAACTACTGTCTCTTACAGATATATCGTTACACAAGTTAGTAACTTGTGCATCTGAAAGAGACACGTTAGTGATAGATTCCTTACCTTAGAATAGATACCCCAGCAATACCAACCCCGGTGGTGGGTCTGCGAACAAAGATCAGACAAGGAAGTCCTGGAGGACAGAACGGCCAAAGAAGCCGTCCCTCCGGACCTGACTGTCAAGGCAGTAATGCTTAGTAAACGTGTGCAGCGAGGCCCACGTAGCTGCCTGACAGATAACCGGCAGCGGAACACCGCGGCCCAAGGCCGTGGTAGCAGCCGTTGCCCTGGTGGAATGGGCACGCAGCCCAACAGGAGGCTCCTTCTTAGCCAAAGAATAGCAGGTCTTGATGCACAAGGTAACCCAGCGGGAGATGGTCCTCTTGTGCACCGCCCGACCTTTTTTGGCGCCCACGTAGCCAACAAAGAGCTGGTCATCCACCCGGAAGTGTTTTGTGCGGTCGATATAGAAGGAGAGCGCACGTTTTGGGTCCAGACGGTGGAGCCTCTCTTCCTCTCTGGAAGGATGCGGAGGCGGAAAGAAGGTGGGCAAAGTGATGGTCTGCCCAATGTGGAAAGCAGTAACCACCTTTGGCAAGAAGGACGGACGCGTCCGAAGAACAACCTTGTCTGGATGAACAGACAGAAAGGGAGGTTTGCAAGAAAGAGCCTGGAGCTCACTCACCCGCCGAGCGGAGGTGATGGCCACCAGAAAGGCTGCCTTTAGAGTCAGAAGACGAAGAGGACAGTTATGCAGAGGCTCAAAGGGAGCGCACATTAAAAGGTAAGAACCAAGTTCAAGTCCCACTGAGGCATTACAAACGGAACAGGAGGGAAGAGGTGAGTAATGCCTTTTAAGAACCTGTTAACAACAGGGGACTTGAAAAGGAGGGCTGATCAGGGAGCCTGAGGAAGGCCGAGATAGCACAAAGATAACCCTTGATGGTACCCAGGGCAGAACCCTGTTGGGCCAGAGAGAGAAGGAACAGAAGGACCTCAGAAAGAGGGGCAGAAAGGGATCCACAGCCTTTGCTGTGCACCATGCCACAAATTTGTTCCACCTGCAGGCGTATACCACCTTAGTGGAGGGACGCCTGGCTGCCAGAATCACATCACAAACTTCGGGAGGTAAGTCGAAAGGAATCAACTGCCGCCGCTCAGATCTCCACGCAAGCAGGTGTAGACTGGACAGGTTCGGGTGGAGGACCGTCCCCTGCTGCTGCGACAGAAGATCCTCCCGAAGAGGCAGACGGATCGGGGGATCTATGCTCATATTGAGTAGCTCGGGATACCAAACTCTTCGAGCCCAGTCCGGAGCCACAAGAATGACTTGGGCCCGGTCGTGCCGAATCTTCTTCAACACTCTGGGTAGAAGTGGTATAGGCGGAAAGGCGTACAACAGACCGCAACTCCACTCGCGACGAAAGCGTCGCCGAGCGAGTGCCGCCTTGGAAATTCCAACGCGCAGAACTGATGACATTGCGCGTTCTCTTCGGTGGCGAATAGATCTAACCAAGGCTCTCCCCACTGTAGAAAGAGTCCTTGCGCCACTTCCGAGTGAAGACGCCATTCGTGATCCATCATGCACCTGCGGCTGAGTTCGTCCGCCCTGGCGTTCAGAGAACCTGCCAGGTGTTGAACCATCAGGAACATGCCCTGATGTTCCAGCCATGTCCAGAGGCGCAGAGCCTCCTGACAAAGGGTCCAAGACCCCACCCCGCCCTGTTTGTTGCAGTACCACATGGCGGTGGTGTTGTCTGTGAACACCTGCACTACCTTCCCTTTGACAGAGGGAAGGAATGCCTTGAGTGCAAGCCGGATCGCCCGGAGCTCCAGAAGGTTGATATGGAGCCGGGACTCCGCCGGAGACCAGAGGCCTCTGATGTCCGCCTCTCCCAAGTGACCGCCCCATCCCAGAAGGGACGCGTCCGTCACAACTGTATGCTCTGGCTGGGGAAGGGAGAGGGATCTGCCCATGACCCATTGCCGGTTCGAGAGCCACCACTGCAACTGTTTTGCAGTCCCCTCCGAGATCTGGACGTGATCGGACAGGTTGCCCTGGTGCTGCGCCCACTGGAACTTCAGGTCCCACTGCAGAGCCCGCATATGCCATCTGGCATGATTGACCAGCAGGATGCAGGAGGCCATGAGGCCCAGCAGCCTCAGGGTCATCCTTACCGAAACCCAGGATAAAGGCCGAAAGATCGGAATCATAGCCTGAATATCCCGGACTCGCCGTTCGGGAGGATAGGCCCGAAACTGCGTCGTGTCCAGAACTGCTCCGATGAAAAGGAGCTGTGGAGAAGGAATCAGATGCGACTTCGGCACATTGATGGAGAACCCCAGCGAGTGCAGGAGTTCGGCCGTAGTCTGGAGGTGGGAGACGACTGCCTGGGACGAGCCCGCCTTCAGCAGCCAGTCGTCGAGGTAGGGGAAGACTGAAACCCCTGCCCGGCGCAGATGAGCCGCGACCACCGCCATCACTTTCGTGAACACCCGAGGGGCACTTGTAAGGCCAAAGGGGAGCACGGTGAACTGAAAATGCTCGTGGCCTACCGTGAACCGAAGGTAACGCCGGTGGGCCGGCAGGACGGGGATGTGGAAATATGCGTCCTGCAAGTCCAACGCTACCAACCAGTCTCCAGGGTCGAGGGCAGTCAAGACCTGAGCTAGGGTGAGCATCTTGAACTTCTCCTTCCGGAGGAAGCGATTGACGTTCCGGAGGTCCAAGATAGGACGCATGTCCTCCTTGTCCTTTTGGGCACCAGAAAGTAGTGGGAGTAGCAACCACGCCCTACTTCTGGGGTCGGAACATGCTCGATGGCCCTCTTGGTCAAGAGGGCCGTGACTTCCTTCTGTAGAAGCACCAAGTGATCCCCTGACATGCGGTGGAGTTGAGGTGGCATGGCTGGGGGGTGGTCTCGAAGGGGAGGGAGTAGCCCCTTCGGACAATGTCCAAGACCTACCTGTCCGAGGTGATGGTGCGCCAGTGGGGAAGGTGATGGCGGACCCTGCCCCTACTGGCGTGCCGTGCACCTGAAAGGAGGGACTAGGAGGGCTTGGAGGCCGCGGACGGGTTGGAGGTGGTGGCCTGACCCGCACGCTGGTTGCCCGATCCGCCACGGCGGAATCCACGTCCTCGGCCACGCGAAGACGCCTGCTGCGCGGGCCGGTGGCTGGGCTGCTGACGTGAAGGGCGCCCCTACCGTGGCCACGATAGGGGCGAAAAGCAGAAGGCAGCGGAGGGCGTGTAGCAGAAAGGCCCAGGGACTTGGCAGTAGCCCGTGAGTCCTTAAAGCGCTCCAACGCATGGTCTGCTTTGGACCCAAAAAGACCGACTCCATCAAAGGGCATGTCCATGAGAGTATTCTGGACATCCCCTGAAAACCAGTGGTTCTCAGCCAGGCGTGGCGGCGGAGCGCCACCGTCGTTGCAATCGACCTGCCCAGCGAGTCGGCGGTGTCAAGGCCACAACGGATAGTGTATTTGGCCGCATCCCTTCCTTCCGCAATGGCGCGGGAAAGCAGTGCCTGGACCTCCTCAGGGCACTGGGGCAAAACATCCGCCACCGAATCCCACAGAGAGTGGGTATAGCGGCCCAAAAGACAAGCGGTGTTAACGGACCGCAAGCCAGCACTGGAGGAAGAAAAACCTTTCTTCCCAAACTGATCCAGGCGTTTGGATTCCCTATCCGGAGGAGCGGTAGGGAAGGCGGTTTGGGAAGCGGAGGCTTGGACAACCAAGCTCTCAGGAGTGGGGTGGACAGAAAGAAACAGGGGTCGCCCGGAGCGGGGCGATGGCGTCGTGACACGTTCCGATCCACAGGAGCCCCTGTGTTGGGCTTGGACCAGGCGCCCAAAAGAACGTCTGTGAGGGCGTCGTTAAACGGCAGCACAGTCTCCGCAGAGGAGGCTGCCGGCTGAAGCACCTCTGTCAAGATGTTAGGCTTGACCGTCAAAGTAGGGAGCTGGAGACGTAAGGCCCCAGCAGCCCTACGCAACACCGTACCAAAATTGGCCCCTCCTCCGTAGCCACGGGAGGAGACAGCATGCCAGTGTCAGGAGAAGTATCCAGACCACTGGCCTCCCCTAGACTCTCTGTCCAGTCCTCATCATACTGACAGTTGCGAGTCAGAGGGTCATCAGACCCCTCCCAGTCCTCCTGGTCCTCCTCTGGTTCAAAATAAGGAGGAGGAGGGACATTTGGGACCCAAGGGCCCATCGGCGGCGGAGCCGGCGTCGAGCGACGTCGCTCCGGGTCCATGTCCGGAGCCGGAAGGAACTGGGGGACGACGCCGCCCGGAGCCCAGGGCGGCGTCGAGAACGGCACCGGAGACATCGGCGCCGGCGGAGGTGTCGTGAGGTCGACCGGCGTCGATGGGGGTTGTGGAGCCGGGATCGAGGCCGGGGCCGAAGCCGGAGCCGGGATCGAGGCTGGAGTCCCGGGCGACGCCGGGGCCGGAGCCGCCGGCGACGCCGGAGCAACCCCATCAGGGCCCGCGGGGCCCGAAGGCGCACCGGAGGGGCCTGAAGGCCCGAAGAGGCGGGCCATGGCCGACAGGAACTCCTGTACCTTGGCCGGATCCGCCCCCGAACCCGGGAAGGGCGGGTATGACGGGGGCGACTCCACAGGCAAGTCCGGGGCGGCGGGGACGGTGCCGGGAGGGGCCTCAGCCGAGTCGCGAGACCGGCGAGGCGAAGTCCGAGAGCGACGATGCTTCTTGGACTTCTTGTGCTTAGACTTACCGGACGAAGAAGACTTCGACGCCGACGACCGGTGTGCACTCCGCGAGCGACCCCTGGACCTCTCACGCGACCGGGGCCTCCGTGGAGCCGAATGCCGGGCCTCGAGGAGCTTTCGAGACCGCTCTCGCAAAGCTTTCGGGTTGAGGGCCTGGCATTCGGGACAAGACTCGGTGTCGTGGCCTCGGCCGAGGCAGAAGAGACACTCCCAATGCGGGTCGGTGACGGACATCATCCGCGCACAGGCGCCGCATCGCTTGAAGCCGGGCATCCCTACGACACCTTAAAGATGGAAAAAACAGTGAAAAAATCACCAAAAAGTATGGTCAAAAATTGACCAGGGCACTGCTCTTCCCGGATCTGCGCTTGCTGGCGCGGAAAAAGAAGAACTGACGTCAGCGCGCAGGGGCGGCGTCTAAGTACTGCCCGCGACGTCATCCCGGCGATCACGACGCCGACGACGGACGCGGAGCCGCACGACGCCGCCTACCGACGCGCAAGGGTACTGCTACGCAAAACTTTCCGGATCCAGCCTGACGCCTGGGGATATTCTAAGGTAAGGAATCTATCACTAACGTGTCTCTTTCAGATACACGTGCCTTCCTCGAATCCCTTTTTGCTTCACTGAAGGGGGAGTTCCACGCCATGAAGAGGGAGATATCCCTGCAACTCAGGGAACAGAGAAGGGACATAGATTCCATTGGCGAAAGGGTGGATACGCTGGAGACACAGGCCTCGACGAGGGATGAAGAAATTTACCAGCTCCAACAGGAGATCCTCCGTATGCAAGATCAGCAGCTGGACCTCCAGGCCCATGCGGAGGACCTCGAAAACTGATCCCGGCGGAACAACATCAGAAAATCCGAGCGGTCCCTCAGCGAACGGAAGGGCAGGACATAGAAGCATTCGTGGAGGAGCTCTTTCGCTTAATCTTGGGGGCTCCCCCGGAGCAGTGGATCAAACTAGATCGGACCCACAGAGTTGGGCCTAAGAGGCCGTCGACAGCTCCGCCCCCAGACATTTTAACGTGCGTCCATGACTTTCAGCTGAAGGTACGGATCCTCCGGGCAGCATGCGACAAGCACCCTATAGAATTTCACTCCTCTAGGCCTCTCTTGTATCAGGACTTAGCCGCTTCCCTTCTGCAAAAAAGAAAGGAGTTCAAGCCGGTTACAACGTTCCTGCGCTCCAAAGAAATTCCATACTCCTGGGGGCACCCTTTCGCATAATTTTCAAGTGGGACGGCAAACTCCATCAAATTCGCTCCCTGCAAGAAGCCAAAACTCTAATCAACATGTCTACAGACGAAGGGGGGGCATCCTCGCAGAGTGACAACCGAAGCCGCCTAGCTGGATCTGAGCGGTGGCGACGGGTGGGAGGCTTCCCAATGTGCCTCCGGCCCGACCCCAAGACGATAGCCAAAGAAAAGAAAGCAGTCATTGCAACACTGGAAGAGGACTCGGCTGCAGCGGACTGACGCCGCAATGGAGTGACACACTGGGGCGATTGGTAAAGGTGTGATATCCCCGGGTCTCTTGCAATGGGGTTCGGGTGGGACGGGAGTGGCGACACCGGTTCTGCTGAACATCTCACGTCTCACCATGGGGTTTGACACCCAGGACATTAATGGACTTCGTAAGTTACTGTTATGTTTTGCATGTTTTGAGTTTGGGGTAATGGGACTCTCCTCCTTCCTTTAAAAACGCAAGAGCGTGGAGACATGCTGGCAAACCCGATCTCTGGGCACTCCGGGTGGGTAAGGGTCACCTCCGGGTCTAGGCTGGATTCGGGAGCGCAGGCCCACCCATACGCACTTAGACATATACCAGGATGATAGCGGATGTTAAAATGCTATCGCTCAATGTAAAAGGCCTCAACAGCCCAATAAAGAGGCGAGCAGTTCTGTCGTTCTTAGAAAACTCTGATGCCCACATATGCCTCCTCCAGGAGACGCACCTTTTGCAGAAGGATACTTATAGATTACGGTCACGGGTATTCCCTCACCAGCTATTTTCATCCACTTCCTCTAAGACAGCGGGGGTGGCTATACTGGTCTCTGCTAGGTTCCAGGGTAAAGTCGGCCCGAAGCGGGCCGAGATCAAGGGTAGACTTTTGGCGCACACTTTCATCCTGGGGCACCTCTCCTTCACGGTTGCTGCAGCGTACGCCCCCAACACGGGTCAAGAAGGGTTCCTAAGGGAGGTGATTCAAGACTTGTCCGGCTCCCCTGACAGGGCGATACTTCTGGGGGGGGGACCTCAACCTGGCCTTTGATAATGTACTGGATAGATCGTGTCAGCGCTTGGGGCAGACGGGGGCCCTCACTGCGAATGGGAGTGTACTGCTCTCCGATGCAGGGTTCACTGATATCTGGCGGTTACACCACCCCTCCTCTAGAGAGTATACGTTCTACTCACACTCCCCAAAAACGTACGCTAGAATAGATTACATGCTAACCTCGGGCACGTTGACACAACAGACACAGACGGTGGAGATCCTCCCGTGTCTGACCATTCGGCAGTGTGCGTCTCTCTGTCCTTTCCCCACCCTGGTTTTTCGCGTCGACTGTGGCGCCTAAGAGGGACGATGCTGCAACGCCCCTCCGTAATTAAGCAGATCACCAAAGCAATTACTGACTATCTGGCCACCAATGACATCCCAGAAACACCGATTGCAATCATATGGGATGCCCTGAAGGCAGTGATCAGGGGGGAGTTTATTGCGATAGCCGCGACTGATAAGATGAAGAGAGAGAAAAGGGAGCAACTCTCTAAAGCAGTATCAGAATTAGAGCGCATTCACCAAAGAACAGGTGCACCTAGGGTCTGGAAGCAACTTAAAGTAACAAGAGCCCAGCTAGCGGGCCTAGATATTGACAGAGCTGAATATGCAGCCCTTCGCCTTCGACACGCCTTTTACGTGGGGGGGGGGATAGAAGCGGGAAGCTCCTGGCCAATAAGTAACGGGCGCAAAGGCAGACATCCAACATTGCAGGGGTAATGGATCAGCATGGGCAGGAACAGACTACTGACCAGGGAATTGCAGTCATTTCGGCAGTTCTATGCATCCTTGTACGGGGCTCAGAAACTGCCTGACGGGGGCCCAGTCCGATACTTACAGGGAGCGCACACAGCCAAACTAGTCCCGAGCCAAGCTGCAGACCTTGAGGCCTCAATCCGATTGGAGGAGGTTATCTCGGCCATCTCTAAATTGAAATCACACAAATCACCGGGACCTGATGGATTCTCCTCTATCTTTTTTAAAACCTTTTGCCCCACACTGGCCCCGTTGCTGGCGAGGGTGTACAATTCCATTGGGGCGTCCACCCCCATCCCGCCATCGATGCTGGAGGCACTGGTGATGGTAATTCCCAAAGCGGGTAAGGACAAACGACAGTGCGCATCATACCGCCCTATTTCCCTCCTCAATGTAGATTTGAAAATCTTTACTGGGATTTTAGCACAGAGACTCTCTCCTCACTTAGCAGGGTTGATAGACCCTGACCAATCGGGCTTTATTCCCGGGCGACACTGCTCCGACAATACAAAACGCCTCTTACATTTAATTGACAAATCTGAACGCTTTAGGGACGAGCGCATGATCTTCTCTGTCGACGCTGAGAAAGCGTTTGACAGAGTCCACTGGCCGTATCTTAAAGCAACCCTACTTCATTTCGGCCTGCCACAGCGTTTCATTGACTGGGTGTTTGCCAGCTACACTAATCCTTCCGCATTGGTGAGAGTGTATGGCCTCATCTCCAATAACTTCCCCATTCAACAGGGAACGCGACAGGGGTGCCTGCTGTCCCCCCTTTTATTCGCCCTGTACATGGAGCCCATGGCTCAGCGGGTACGGGAGGACCCCTTAATTGCAGGAGTGCGGTTCGGGGGTGAAGAACACAAAATCAGCCTTTACGCCGATGATGTGGTGGCCACCCTGGAGAAACCTAGGGAATCTCTTCCAGCCTTACTAGCAGAGCTCAACCGTTTTGCCCAAGTGTCGGGCTTTAAGGTTAATGTGCAAAAATCCCAAGCTCTTAATTTATCCCTCGGCCTAGACACTCTGGGAGTGCTTCAGCTGAGGCAGGTGAGAGGCTGCCTTCGTAAGTGGAGGCCCCAATCACTGTCATGGTTGGGCCGTATAGCGGCAATAAAAATGACTATACTCCCGAAGATAATATATTTATTTCAGACACTCCCACTGCCCCCCCCCCGGGGCATATTGCGCTCACTCCAAAGAGACATAGAACGTTTCATATGGCGAGATTAGCGGCCCAGACTGTGCAGGGAGTTAAGCTACAGGGACCCAGGGGAGGGAGGCCTGTGAATCCCTAACCTTCAAGCCTACTGGTGGGTGGTACAGGTGCGACCGCTGGTGGAGTGGTCCCGCCCGGAGTCCGAGAAACACTGGCTGTTTATGGATAGGTCCCTAGCCAGGCAGCCCCTGTGGGGTGTCCCCTTCCTTACCAAAACAGCTAGACCCCGGAACCTGTACCTTTCTAAGGTGACACATTCCACCTTACTGGCCTGGGACAAGGTGGCGGGCCCTCGGGGACTCACGACCTTCCCATCCCCTATCACTCCGATAGTTAACAACCTGGACTTTGCACCAGGGCTAGACCTGTCAGAGTTCTCATGCTGGACCAGGGAGGGCCTGCGCTCAATAGGACACCTATTCGATACGACGGGCCCATTGTCCTTCCCTGACCTACGTAGGGAACACAAACTTCCAGAGACGGAACGCTACCACTACCTGCAGGTCCGCCATTGGGAGATGCATCCGGAGGTGCGAGGGGCTGCAGAGAGGCACCTCACACCTTTCGAGAAGTGGCTACATACGAGGCACACAGATGCCCGCCTAACGTCGGATCTGTATAAGCTCCTTAAGCGGGACCCCGGCGATGGGAAATCTCCCGGCCAGCTGCGATGGGAAGGGGAGCTGGGCAGATCATTATCGCCGAAGGAATGGTCAGATATATACTACAGAGCCTGGCACACAGCGCGCAATGTGGCTAACATAGAAACAGCCACGAAAATAGCCACCTACTGGTACCTAACTCCCCCCCGACTTCACAGAGGTAACCCATCACGTAGTCCTCTATGTTGGAGGGCATGTGGCTCGCAGGGCACGTTGACCCATTTCCTCTGGGAATGTCCCCAACTGACGGTTTACTGGCAGGAAATTTTAGATGACATAGATTTTCACTTTGACACTTAAATCCCCCGATTCCCTGGCTACATTCTCCTGGGTCTCGCCAATCCGATCACCTTCCCCCTCAGGGCACGAAGAGGTAGACAAATGGCATTAGCACTGGGGGCAGCCCTGCAAAACATTCTCTCACACTGGGGTACTACAACTATTCCGACCCGACTGGGATGGCTTAATAGACTGTGGGGTATACTTGGGATGGAAAAAAATTCGCTATCATTGGCGAACCCGGGCGCTTCCTTCCATGATTTGTGGGACCCCTTCCTAAAACTGTTGACTTCGGAGTTTGTAGAACTTACCTGCCCGAAATATGTGAGACTACTGCGACTGGCGGATCCACCCCAACAGGTGGAATCAGATAACCATGCATAATACAACTTACACCACTGGAAGCGCTCGAGCAAGGAAGAGACTGTATCTGTGTTGCACCTACAAGAGCTTCTGTCAGGAGGGAGGGGGGTTCTTTTCACGTTCTTAGTTATTGCCCTCCTAAGGTAGCAGTCCACTCTGGGACTAACTTTCGATCAGCATGGCACATGTTCCTTCTTGTGTGTTGTTTTATTGACCTGAAACCAATAAAGAAATTTAAACATAAAACTAGAGTGTCCAAGACAAGTCATGGACGGGGCGACCAAAAGAATGAGGCAAAAAAGCCCCACCCCCTGAGAAAAAGGTGGACCACTCTAATGATGAAGAAAAGGGGTCCTCTGTAGGCTCCCAAAATCCTGACCAGGAGGGGGGGCCAGAGACACCTCACAAAACAAAAGTCGGTACCAGGGTAAAAACTGGGACCCCAAAAAAGTTTGGTGCCTTAACTGTAAACAGACAGGGCACCAGGCCAAGGACTCTTCCTGTCCTCCAGGGGTTGCTGGGGTAGCCTTTGAGGGCGATTCCTCAGCTGAGGAGGTCCTTTTAGTCTTTAACTGGAAAATGGGCCCAAAAGGTGAGTTGGAGATTCCTGAGGGTAGTAGACACTTTCACCACCTACTGGTGAATGGAATCCCAGTCAATGCCCTGAGAGATACCTGTGCCAGTGACACTGTTGTGCATGATAGGCTGGGTCTCTGAAACCAGTATACCCCAGGTAAGACTATAATAGTAAGGGCTATAACAGGAGAGGTTACTGCTAGGCCTGTGATTGTAGTACCCCTAAAAATAGCTGGGTCCCTTAGATGGAGAAGGGTGGTAGTCAGTAAAGACCTCCCCCTTGACTGTCTCATTAGGAATGACCACCCATAGGTTGGCCTGGACCAAAGTGAGGTCTGGTCCAGTGCCAGTCTTCCCCCAAGGATTCTTGAGGTGGTGAACCTGCAGTTAGTGCAAGTAAGCCCCAGAAGAATAGGAAAAAGAGAAAGTGTAGGAAAGGTGGGCAACTTTTAGTCAAAGTTCAAGTAAGCAAAGGAGATCCTGCCCCTACTGGGGTAGGCTCCCTGAGTGGCCCTGGAGAAGCCCTACCTAACCTCCAAGAAGCACAAGTTACTACTTGTGTAACAATATATCTGTAAGAGACATTAGTTTGTGATAGATTCCTTACCTTAGAATATCCCCAGGCATCAGACTGGACCCGGAAATTTTTTCGTTAGCAGTACCCCTGCGCGTCAGTAGGTGGCGTCGTGCGGCTCCGCATCCGTCGCTGGCGTCGTAAGCGCCGAGATGACGTCACGGAGACTACTTAGGCGCCACCCATGCGCGCTGAGGTCAGTTCTGTACACGACTTTCCGCGCCAGGAACGCAGAGCCATGCAAGAAACTGACCATTGGTGCCATGAAACTAGGGCCCTGAAAGGGATGACCTTAACCCTAGAAATCAGTTCGCAGAACGGGAGGATGGGTGGGCGGTAAGGAATCTATCACTAACTAATGTCTCTTACAGATATATCGTTACACAAGTAGTAACTTGTGCATCTGAAAGAGACACGTTAGTGATAGATTCCTTACCTTAGAATAGATACCCCAGCAATACCAACCCCGGTGGAGGGTCTGCGAATGGATTACACCAGAAAGTCACGGAGAACAGAACGGCCAAAGAAGCCGTCTCTCCGGACCGGACTGTCAAGGCAGTAATGCTTGGTAAACGTGTGCAGCGAGGCCCACGTAGCTGCCTGACAAATATCCTGCAAGGGGACGCCGCGTCCCAAGGCAGTAGTGGCTGCTGTCGCTCTGGTAGAATGGGCACGCAGCCCCACAGGAGGCTCCTTCTTATCCAACGAGTAACAGGCTTTGATGCAGAGAACGACCCACTGAGAGATGGTCCATTTGTGCACAGCCCGACCTTTTTTGGCACCCACGTAGCCAACAAAGAGCTGGTCTTCCAACCGGAACTGTCGAGTGCGCTTCAGGTAGAACGAGATGGCACGTTTTGGGTCCAGACGGTGGAGCCTCTCCTCCTCTTTTGAAGGATGCGGAGGCGGAAAGAAGGTGGGCAAAGTGATGGTCTGCCTGATGTGGAAGCGATACCAAAGCGTGGAAGGGCGTGACAACCTTTGGCAAGAAAGAAGGACGGGTCCTTAAAACCACCTTGTCCGGATGAACAGAAAGGAAAGGAGGTTTGGAAGAAAGAGCCTGGAGCTCACTCACTCTTCTGGCAGAGGTGATAGCTACCAGGAAAGCCGTCTTGAGAGTGAGAAGACGCAAAGGACAGTGATGAAGGGGCTCGAAGGGAGCGCACATCAGGTATGTCAAGACAAGGTTTAAGTCCCTGGGTTTAAGTTCCCCGGGAGGAAACGTGTGCGTAATGCCGTTCAGGAAACGGTTAACAACCGGAGATTTAAACAAGGAAGGCTGATCTGGAAGCCTGAGAAAGGCGGAGATGGCCGAAAGATAACCTTTAATAGTGCCCAGAGCAGAGCCCTGCTGGGCCAAAGAAAGAAGGAACAGAAGGACTTCAGAAAGTGGGGCAGAAAGGGGATCCACAGCCTTAGCTGTGCACCATGCCACAAACTTGTTCCACCTGCAGGCGTATACCGATTTAGTGGAAGGCCGCCTGGCTGCCAGAATGACATCACAGACTTCGGGAGGAAGATCGAAAGCTGTCAACTGTTGCCGCTCAATCTCAACGCATGGAGGTGGAGGCTGGACAGGTTCGGGTGGAGGACCATCCCCTGCTGCTGCGACAGAAGATCCTCCCGAAGAGGCAGTCGTATCGGGGGATCGATCGCCATGTTGAGTAGCTCGGGCTACCAGTATCTTCGTGCCCAATCCGGAGCCACAAGAATGACTTTGGCCCGGTCGCGCCGAATCTTCTTCAGCACTCTGGGCAGAAGTGGTATAGGCGGAAAGGCGTACAACAGACCGAAGCTCCACTCGCGACGAAAAGCGTCGTCCGAGCGAGTGCCGCCTTGGAAATTCCAACGCGCAGAACTGATGACATTGCGCGTTCTCTTCGGTGGCGAATAGATCTAACCAAGGCTCTCCCCACTGCAGAAAGAGACCTTGCGCCACGTCCGAGTTCAGACGCCATTCGTGATCCATCAAGCACCGGCGGCTGAGTTCGTCCGCCCTGGCATTCAGTGAACCTGCCAGGTGTTGAACCACCAAGGTAATGCCTTGACGTTCCAGCAAAGTCCAGAGGCGGAGAGCCTCCTGACATAGGGTCCACGACCCCACCCCGCCCAGCTTGTTGCAATACCACATGGTGGTGGTGTTGTCCGTGAACACCTGCACTACACTTCCCCGGACAGAGAGAAGGAATGCCTTCAGTGCAAGCCGGATCGCCCGAAGCTCCAAAAGATTGATATGGAGCCGGGACACCGCCGGAGACCAGAGGCCTCTGATCTCCGAGCAATACGTAACTGAACGAAGTAC
>CAWUFW010029743.1:0-18471 GCA_963921515.1 Calotriton arnoldi
CCTCTAGTATTTATCTATGGCTGGCAGATGAAAAGGTGACTCTCAGAGCTCTGTTCTGTTTTACGTGACATGTGGCTCCTGGGGAGTTGGTTTCTGTTCACACGAGATGACCAGCTACATCTTTTTGATCTGCAGATTTGGCATGAAGGGAGCTGGAGCTTAGTGTTCCCTATCATGGGGTGTAAACATTGCCACAAAAGGAGGGGATCTTGCCCTACCTGCCTCCCTCCTTCTATTCACAGTATCTGATACATCTTCCTCTCAAAGGACCTCAGGAACGCTCTGGAGCCTTTTCCCAAATCACATCCATCCTCTTTCCTGTAAGCTCTTCACCTAAAGGAGTTTCAAAATGGATTCCTGTCTCCAGGCAGTCAAGAACAACACAGATACTTAGCATTCTCCATCCATGGGGCAAACATCTGAGCCATCCACATGGATGAAGGATCCGGTTAAAAGAAAGTGGCATATCTTTGAACCAGGAGAGTCCAGTACCAAATCTCCCACTGAAGGTAAAAGGTGTAAAGGCCTGCTCATTCTATAATCCTTTGCTGCTCACATTGCTAGGTCCTCTGAGCCCAGTGAAATGACAGCAGACATTCTCAGAAAAGAAGGGGTGCTCATAGTGTGAGACTCCAGATAGCGGAGCTCTAATCTGAGTAAAAATCTATTTTGCAGAAGGCCCTCAGAATACACACGACTCTCCTGTGTGCTGAGATGAAAAATGAAAAATACATTGGTTCTGGCAATAAAAGAAATGTAGGGTAGGGGTGCATGCTCATCAAGCCATTCACAGGACATTCCTGCCCCAACATCCTCTCAACACCCCTTGTGCTGCACTTTGAGACTTTATTTACTCCTGCTGTCCCAGTCTGTGCTCCCAGTCATTCTCTGCAACTCCTCATCCCATTCTTTACTCTCATTCCTCCAACCACCACTTCTCCCACGCTCCATTTCTCCTTTTTGTCCTCTTCCCCAGCCTTCTTCTCTCCGAGTCTTTACCTCCCATTCCTCCTTTGCCATCTCTTCTCCTGCACTCCTAATCTGTACTCCCTTTCTTCCCCTCCACTGACTGTCTGCTTTTCCAGTCTTTGCTCCCTTTGCTTCTTTTCCACCCACTTTTACAGCTCTTCCAATTATTAATCAATTTCCTCCCCTGGTCCTTTTGAACCACTGCCATATTCTTTACTCATCTCCAACCCATGTTTTCACTCTCACAATATTAACAAATTATTCCCCTGCTCATTCTTACCCCATTCTTCAAACTTCCTATTCCTCCCTAACCTCTGACCAAGGCCAGCCCTAAATTCAGGGGCGGCTCCTCCAAAGGAGCGGAGGAGCATCGCCCCACTTAAATTATTCCCAAACCCCGAGATGAAAAATAAAATGGTAATTCATTATCATTTTATTTTTCATGCCCCGTCCCGAACAGAGCATCAGGACGGGGGCAGGCAGCTGCTGAGTGAAAGCAGCATGTCACTCAGCAGGGAGGAGGATGGGATGGCAAAACACTGTTTAAAGTGCGCATTTCTTTTTGGCCGGCCATCTTGCGATGGCCAACCACACATGCACACTTTAAACAGCTCTAACCCAGCTGTCTTAAGACAGCTGTGTTAGAGCAAGCCAAAGCTTCCAGAGCGCTGTGGAGCGCCGAGTGAGGCCGCTCCCACCAATCCTAGGCTTCTCTCATGGGAGAGCAGCACCAGGATTGGTCAAGGTAGTTTCCTGGTGGCCAGGTTGTCCAGGAAAAAAGAAGAGGAAGGAAGAGGTCCGGTGCGTCTCTGTCTCGGGAAGTGTTAATTTTTTATTATTATTTTTTTATTTACATATGCACATGAGGTAAGGGCGTTCCCATCAGTGCAACTGAAGAATGGCAGTGGCCGATACCTGGGTCCAGCAGCGGAGCAGGTGCAGGCTACCCGGGTCATAAATGCAGCAGTGGGGGAGCGAAGTGGGGACCCTCACAGAGAAGACAACAGTCGCGGCTCCTGGAGGGAGTGCTGCGGGGCGGTGGGGCGGGGCAGGGGAGGGGCAGGGTGGGGGGTAGTAAACTCCGGCATACGGCCGAATGGAGTTAAGTACATAAATAAATAAATAAAACGAATTACATTGCGCCGCTGCAACGCCAAATGGTGATGCAGCGCTCAATGTAGCGTTCGTTTTTTTATGTACTTAACTCCGTTCGGCCGTATGTCGGAGTCCACACCTCACCCTGCCCCTCCCCGCCCCACCGCCCTGCAGCACTCCCTCCAGGAGCCGCGACTGGACGACAATGGGGTTCCAAATCCATAAAAGGAGGAGCAGGTCTTCTATGGAGGAGGGGCAACAGAGGAACAGAGGGGGCCTGGATATGCAAAGAGAATGTCAGCAGCAGGCTGGGCTCTCAGGAGGCAAGGCCTCAGAGCTCAACGGACAAACGTTGGCAGAGAAGGCCGCAGACTGCAGGTGCGGGCCCCAGTGAGAACAGGCAAAAGATGTTGGAGAGTGGCAGCAGTAGGTGCCCTGAAGGAGTCACGGGAGTGGAGCTGGCACTCTGGGGAGAGAGTGTTCCAGTGGAGAATCCCGATGTGGAGGGGGCAGATAGTGGCAAGAGGAGCTGGTAAGGTGTGTCTAAGACTAACAAGCAAAGGAGGGGAGAGAGCACCCCCCACACCCAAGTGAGAGATTATGTACAAAGGGACAGGCAATTTGGTTGCATGTAGCTTGGCAGTGAGCATTGCACAAGCAATTGGCTGAAATACGTTGAAAGGGGAGAGGGAGTGGTTGAGGATGATCCAGAGGCCAAAATAGGACAGAGTGGCATGGGACATGACAAATGGTGCATAAGGAAAGGTAAGGGCAGTTATTATGGTTTTCGGCAGAGAAGAGAGGAGAGGAAAGGTCAGTCGCAGGGTGGCAAGCGAAGGACGCAGAAGATTTGCATCTGTGGTGGGAATGCCAGAAAGGAGGAGAACAGACAGTGCCATGAGGCATGGAAAATGCAATTGATAGAGGTAGATGGTGAGCCACAGCCCCAGCTGAAATTTAAAAGGGCACAGGAGGGAGAAGAGACAATTGTCAATGGGAAGGAGAGATGAGAGGAGAAGAAAATAAGCTAAGAGGCCAAGAAGGGTAGGGTCACCGAACTCAGGTGCAGGATTTGGAAAGTGAGTATGGTGGAGAATGGTGGAAAATGGTGGAAAATGTGAGAAAGATGGAGCAATGCGAGGGATAGTACAAGGAGGCTAGGATAAGAGCAGATGATGGGAAAAGGGGGGATAGCCACGTAGCTACAGTGGAGAAATTTCTGGAGAAATTGTATGAATATTGGAAGTCGTTTCTGGAAAAAGAAAGGTGATGTAGTGATGAAAGCAGGATCCAGCAAATGTTGCTTTGGGCAGGGGTGACTGTTTCGGGAGAGGCAGGGAAGGGAGAACAGGTGAATGAGAAAAGTGAAGGAAGAGTGAATGAAGAGAGGAATGGGGCATTAAAGCATCAACAGAACAGAGGACAATGGAACCGGGGGAAGTGGATGCAAGGGAAGGGGATGGGAAAGACAAAGAGGAAGGAGGACTGCGGAGACTGCAAAACTGCCATATATGGGGATAGTGGTACCATTGGGAAGCCTCCCGGAGCTTAGTGCTAAAGAAAAAAGTATGGCCCAGCGACTCTGTAGATATATTTAGACTGCTGCACAGGGAGACACGCAGCAAGGAGAGATCAAAGGCAGAGACGAGGGAGTTGGCCAAAAGGCTTAGAGCCCGCATTAATATTGACATGTGGAGAGCAGCGTTCACAAACTACACTAGCATAATACTTGAAAAAAGTAGAGAAGCTTTGTTTAAATATATGGATGTCATCAGGATGACGCAACTACGTATTGAGGTTTGGCCTTGCTCTCATATAATGAGGAGTTCAGAGCGAGGAGAGGTTTGAACCTATCAAAGACATGGAGGGAAATAGCTAATGAGTTTTGGCTCCAGTACATGATGCTGACCAGGCTGACACAGTCATACAGGGCATGCAGCTAGTGGACTGCCACTGCTGCACACCCCATTTCAGGAGAGACCTATTGGGGAGGTGGAAGGGGTGGACTTATACCAAGACAATCTAAGGAGGAGTAAGCTGGAACTACAAAAAAAAGGACTGTTACGTGTCTACGAGAAGGTTTAAACATAAATGTTGGAGTTGCGTTTGGAAGGTACCAATAGTGGAATTTTTCTCTGATCAAAAACCAAATGTAGGAGCAAAAAGAAAAGTGGGTCCAAAAGGGATTGTAGGACAGGGCCAATACTTCAATGAAAATGAAGTGATGGCTCTTGGCTGAAGAAGTGCTGGAATAGGGAAGCAGCAACGGCATTGTTTGACGCCTTTACGGATAAGTTCTGGATTCCATATGAGGGTCCATACGAAAAGCTCTGGGCTGACAATTTAAAAACAGTGAGGGGAATGGAGAAGGTGGGGAAAATTAATTTATAGAAGGAATGATGGCTGACAGGATGGGAGGCCCATTCAGGAAGCAGGTGATACCAAACTTGATCTCCCTAGTGGGAATAGCACCAAATCAGGGCAGCTGGGGATAACAGGATGATGCACCTCATGTTGTGGCCGGAAGGGGTGTCAGTGAATGACTACATTGCAAAAGATGACGAGTCAATGAAGTACACTGAAATTGACAAGGCAGCGGCACAAGGGAGGCGTTGCAGGAGAGGTGCAGAGATGGAAAACACAGTTACTGGAACCGTCTCTTACTGGTGCACCCAGCTGACTTTCCCCTACTGGGAATACAATTTGAGGATGATTACTGTGTTGATAAGACCATGTTCATGGTGTGTTCAGTGGGTTGTGCAACATGTGAATGATTTAGCAGATATTTGGAATGGGCAGTGAAAATATTAGCTTATTTCCTGGATGACTTACTTTTTGTTGGAAAAGCAGGAGGACACAGGAGTGTGCCCAGCTAATGATGGTAATGCAGCAGGTACCCTGAGATGTGGGAATCCCGCTGTCACATGAAAAAACAGATTGCTCGTCTATGACATTGACATTTTGGGGACAGCACTGAACTCGGTAACAATGGTGTCCAGTCTGCCAGGGGAGAAGCTAGCATTGTTGTTGGAAACCACAGACAAAACTAAATGTGAGCTGAGAAAAATGCATCAGTTCCTGGGGCATAGGAATGTTGTTGCAGGGTGGAAGCATCACAGAGAGAGTTCTGTAAACACATGGTGCTAGCACTGAAGGGAGCGTTAAAACATCACTACAGTGTGAAGGCTACTGAAGGAGTGTGATAGGATTTGAGTCTTCTTGGCAACTGCAGTGGATTGACAATGTGGATGACATCAGATTGATATGCATGGGATGTTAAAATATTTTCTAATGCTTCAGTAGCAGGTTATTTGGGTATTGGAATGGATGGTGGTGCGCGGAAAGGTGGCCAGCTGATTGGAAGGGCCCCAATCACCCTTTTGCTGTTCTGAAATTCTTTCCAGTTTTACTGGCAAAAGAGCTTTGGGGACATGAGCTGAGTGACAAGGTACTGGAGGAATTTTGAGAACTAGGAAGATGAAAGGGCAGATTTTTGGCAAATGGTACATTGGTGTCATCGTCAAGGGCAACTTAATGACAGGCCAGAATGGAATTTTTGAGGAGCATTGTAAGTAGGAGAGGCAAAAACAGGAGGGAGAACGTGGGGTAATTTGTGTTGTCAATTGTGGAAAAAAGCCTGCCCCTGGTAGCCGCTGCGTGTATATTCACAGGGGTGTCTTTCTATGGAAAATGTTTCTGAGGGTGAAATGTGAAAGATGGTGAATTTGTGCAAGGCAAGGGAACTGGGGCACATGATGGATGGATGGGAAGTGATTACTGTGGGAATATTGGGAGAAATATTGACCCAGGAGAGGCCTGAAGGCACACCCCCTACAAGTTTGGGATATTTAGGGCTATATTCTCTGTGATATTTTATGGGACATTCAGTGTGTCTGAGGTAATACCAGCTAAGCAGCAAGTTGGACTGGAAGTGGATGATGTGAGGTTGTAAGGGGGCAGATTGTACATCAGAGTGTGAAAAGGTAGGATGGATCAGAGAGGAAAGGAGTAAGGCTTTATAGATTATGGAAAGACGCTCTATGTCTAGTAAAAACATGCACAGAGGATATGAGAATGAGAGGGTCAAGTCTAGGAGTCTTTTTGATCATAAAGGTGAAGCAGAGTATCAAACAGTTGTGGATGCTACGGAAGTGTCTGAGGTAGGAAGGATGGCCCAAGAAATGATTTGGAACACATTCCTCCAGGGCGTGAGCAGTAACTGAACCATTTGGGGTGGAGAGGAATGAAGAGTGACTAAAAAGATTGGGAAGGTGACCGTCAAAAAATATGTGGGCGTAAGTGGGAGCTGAAGGCCAGGGTAAGGATTAGAAGGTAATCTTGTGTCTTTTCCGTAGTTATGGATCTGGCACAATGGAGGAAGACACAAGTGTGGGTTTGCAGCCGCTCCTTTGTGAAATGGGCAGGTGAGCAAACAAAAGACACTTTTACAGGGAGTAATTAGGATTGGATGATCCAAAGTGCTTGAGGTATGGCACAGTCTTGGGGGATGAGATGGGTCAACTGTTGACGATGCTGTGGGAATCGAGGGGATACAGACTGAGGCTGGATTTACTAGCAGTCAACTTGGGGGAGTGTGACTTGGTACAACTTTGGGTCCTGAAGGGGAACTGTTGAAATGAATAAAGAAGGATTTGCTGGTGATGAATGTCTGTGACCAGTTGCTGCCAAGGCGGTGGTGGAGGGGAGGGAAAAAAACAGCTGCTACTGACAAAGCAAGGAAGCCTGTGAGCAGAGAGGCAGCCGGGTTCTGCAAGACAAGGGGCATAGGTGTGGTTAGCCATGCAGACGTAGCCTAAAAAATGCCTAAGTTATTTGGGCAAGATGGGGTTTGATCATCAATGTTGGAGAACAGAACATACCTAACGAAGGTAATGGAGGTGCTGGAAGACTGCCGGGAAAAGGAAGGTTGAGCATGGAAAGACTGGGATGGAAAGAACACCTCTGGGGAGGCTTTTTCTGATTGTGTAAAGACAACTGAGTAAAAGGCCGGGTGGAAAGATGATAAGTTTAAGAGTGAAGAAGTACAGAAAGGCATCATTGGAGTTGGAGGGTGTGGCTGCCTGGGCCTAGTGTGGGCCGGTGAAAGAAGAAGATATGACTCAAGACTAAAAGGGAACAAGAGTCCTTTGGATAAGCATGCGTAAGTGTGACAAAGTTATTTGAATGGAGGGAAGGCGGGAGAGCCCAAGGGGGGCTAATGATTCTTCCCCTATCTGACCGGCCATTTGTGAGATGCTCCCTTTCCACATGTGCCAATCCACTTCCCTACTAAAACTGGAAATAATGCAGCATAAATCTGCAGCATTGTTAATGTACTGTTTCATGATGACATGGAAGGAAAAGCCTATTCTCCTTGGCACCATAAAAGCAGGTCCCAAAAAAAATAGTTCTCCAATATTCAGCTCCAGCCAGAGGCTGTGTGCGGATGTGCCGGAGTAATGTGTGCCTGCGGTTACCCTACATCCAGGCGTAATCCTCCCTGGACTTGTATCTCTTCATGCCTCCCTTCCTTTCCCAGGATTTCTCGCTGTTTTCGTCTCAAAGAGGAGAAATTCCCAGTACATTTCAGAAAACATATTTAGAATCCCATTAATCTTTTTTATTTTAATAAGGTTCCCTCTGATGCTCAGGCAGCTTCTTCTTACCAGGCCTTTAAAGAGCGATATAGAATGCAAACATGGGAAAGACCATGTATAAAAAAAATGTGCACATTGCCTCCCGAGTGTGTGAAAAAGGCTCAGTAGCTAATAACTTCTGAGTTTGTGCTTGCTGGCATACATTTAAATAAACAAGCAGTTAAGTACCTTTATATTCTAAAGTATGCTTCTTTTTAATGTGCTGTAGCCATTGAAGTATGTGTAACCGAAACCTCTGAAATTAAAAAAACAGTTGTGCGAGTTGTGACACACAACTTCACCAATTGTGTTTAATATTTCGCGAGCTTCATAAAGTGAGAAAGGTTGCAATTTATTTTAGGAAAAAATGTAGCTTTAGCAGCTCTTCAAGCTGTGAGAAAGACTGAACAGAACACCGCACTTGGGGGCATATTAACAAGGGCCATATCGCCGCTTTCCCGGCACATAGCGCCGGAAAAGCAGCGATTTACACATCGCACAATCATCAAGGCGGCGCCAACAAGCATTAGCGCATGTTAGCTGCCGTTTACGAGACGCCTCGCATCTTAGCGATATACATCGCTAATCAGATGCAAAATAGGTGTTCCCTCGAAAACCAACATGAAAAAAGTCGCTAAGGAAACACCGCGGTATTTACAATCCAAACACGCGAAGCGATAATTAAAGCCGCGCTAACCGTGGTTTTCGCCGGATTCCTACGTCTGCAAAAATCCCGACTTAGCTATAAGTTAAATGGGAGGTGGATTGCATGGTTAAGTCCACATCTCCCTATTTACAACATTCTCATTAGCGCTGTTCTTATTTAGCTGTATTCCCCCGCTATTGATGTGTATCGCCATCTATCGCCGGGTTTCATATCGCCTGTCAGCAAAGTGTTGCAAATACGCCGCTAACACGGCGATGTGAACCGGCAATAGACGGCGATAATGCAAATCGCGCTAAGCGTGATTTGCGATGATTACCGCGGCCCCTTGATAATATGCCCTGAAATGCTCCTGCCCCCAGCAGTCCAACAAGTGCTGTAGTGACGCACTCGCGTCCCCTACATTGAAGACATCAGAGGTGCAACTAAAGCCACATTTCGGGGGGCGGGGCTACTAAAAATTTCGGGGGGGGGCTAATTCTTCCAGCGATGGACAGAGTGGAGATGCAGGGGCTCTAAGAAGGGGTGAAAAAACAACAAAGCCTCGCTAGCAAGTAAATAGTCTTTTAAAGACCTGTGAAGTACTCGGGTGCGGCTGTGTGTGTGCCCGGGAAGCTGTCTCAGCCCCGGCTGCCACACACGACGGGTGGGAGGGGGGCTGAAGTCCTTTCAGCCCAATGGGCGTTGCGCGCCTGGAAGACATGACTCCACACTCTCTTGTCATGGTAGTGACTTCGAGCAGTACACTGCCAACGTCCCCACTACCTGCTTTTCACCTGTCCTCGCGCGGTGCGTGCTGTGTGCCTCTCCTGCACGTAACGGCCGGGAGGCTCCTTACAAGCACCTTCTCCAGGCCCATCACTGAAGTCCTGTGTTGATAGGCACTGTCCGTGCCCAGCTCTCGCACCTCCCTCTGACATTACCAGCGCTCCACCGCCAGCTGCCGCCATTCAAGCTGCACCCCCTGCCCGCACACTGTCCGTTGTCCCCTCCCTGTGCATCTTACCTAAGAAAGGACTGGTTTCAGACAACAGCCTCTTCCTTTGTGTTTGCTGTCACAGGCTATCTTTCCCATGGGACATGTTGTGTCTGGACATCGGTTTCTCCGGTGAGCCAGGCAGCTTTGCATGTACCTCGGGTGCAGTAAAGAATAGTTAGCTTGTCGTGTCTGTTCAACCCTTTATTTCAAACTTTGGTGTTTGCTGCCTAAAACTCTTAGAAATGAGCGACCAACACTCACGTTGCCCTCTACCCTTTCAGCTCTCTCTGCACCTCTGAGGTCCACAGATACTTTTATTGATTTGTGAGACAGAGCAGGAAGTCACGCCTGTAACTGCAAGTAAATGTATCATTTATTGATAGCAAGAAGAAAAGCTTGTCTATTGCTGCAAGTCTCCTGGGCTGCGTTCTGTGAACCCCCACCGTAGGAAGGTAGGATTCTTCTGCATGGGTACCCCCACTTTTTGCCTGGTGCTAAGCTGTTTTTGACTAGTCTGACTGGAATCCTACTAATCAGGACCCCAGTCTATCTGCTTTCTCCCTTAAATTTTTATGACAAGTACTTAGGTACATCCCAGATTGGATACTGGGGTACCCTTATCAGTCCCAAGTATATGGTACTAAGGTACCCAGGGCATAGGTACCCCAGAGGTCCCCCATGGACTGAAGCATGCATTATGCCACCCATGGCAGACCATTCAAAATGGAACCACAGGCTTGCCATTACAGCCTGTGTAAGCTGGTGCTAGCACCACTTACTAAAGATATAGGTTTTTCAATATCTAGGGTCACTGCACTTAAAACCTATAAGTCACCCCTCTAGCAGGCCTTTGCAATCCTGAAGGCAGGGTGCTTGGTTCTAAGTCTGAGGGTGCCCCTGCATGAGCAGGACACCCCTACAGCCTACGGAGTCCATTCTCCAGGGTTGTAAGTGAAGCAGCCATATACCAAATAGAGGGGCACCGCTTAATTACGCGATGACCATCGTAAATTGGCTGCAAAGAATCTGTTGGAATCATACCCCACACTGTAAACGATGTGGGAGGTATGATTCCAAGCACTGGAAGAGCCCTCCGTTAGGCTCTCAGTGTTCCCGGTGCCAGCCTTCTGCCGGACAGCACAAAATGGTTGCTGCCGACCAGAGACACGATTCTGCCCTCCTGCTGCTGAGCCAAGCTCAAGCAGGGGAAGGCAGAACAATAGGCATCCTGTCACAGGGAGGTGTGACCACCTCCCAGACAGGATTTAGTGTATTGGGACCGGGTGGGTGCCCTTGCCAGTGCTACTAAGTCTGCATGAGGGGCACATTTGGTGCCTCTGTGCATAGTCCAGTTCAAACCAGCTTTGGGAGCCGTTGGCTCCCGCTCTGGAGCAAAACTGGACAAAGGGCATGGGTGTAACCTCCCCCCTGTCCAGACCCTCCCCTGGGAGGGTACCCTGAATCGTCCCAACCCTTTCCTTAGGGGACTTAAGGGCTTACCTGTGGGTGGGTCCCTAGATTCATCGTGGGACAAGATTCAATTTAGTCACCACTTCTTCTTCTACCGTCTGGGCACTCTGGACTTTGCTGGACTTCGTTTGTGCTCGACTTTGTCTCCCTTCCAGTCTGCTGCATCGTCTGTGCCTGTGCACCATACAGGAATCTTCCAAGGCCTGCGGGCATCAAAGACACTTGAAGGAATCTCCCTTGAAGTGAAGGAGTCACTTCCCTGCATTCGCAGGCACCACAATTAAGCTGACTGGTCTGCTGATCCTGAGCTCCTCCAGACTCCTAAAAGTTCTGCAACACAGGTGGTAGTTCTCCACAGCTCTCGATGCCTGCCCTGCCCTCTCACCAAATTTGAAGCCAGTTTCCCTCATGGGAGCCGCAGGAACCAAACCCCTGTGCACCACTTTGACTTGCAGTTGCAAAGGCTTGTTGGCTTCCTTCCACCAAGATCTTTGGGCTCCAAGTAGCCCCAACCTCAAGCACCTCCAGTGACCAAAGTCTTTGTCCACATCGCATCGTTTACACCGTGGCCTGCATCTTTTGGTGAGCTGCTCAAGGTCCTCTTGCGACTCCAGTGCCTCTGGCCTGTGGGCCTTTTTGAGGGTCACCTTTGTTTCTTTTGGGCTCCCCTGATTACTCGGGCCTGCCCTGACTCCCCTGCTTGTGGTGAAGGAAGTGACCCGATTAGGGCCACCCCGGTCACTCACGACCACCTCTCAGCCTTTCATACAAATGAAGAGTCGATCAGATAGTAGAGAATACAAACCAAAGTTATTTATTAGTATGCGCTCGAGCGGAGTCCAGTCTGACCAGCTTCCTTAGATAGCTGCAGAGGGACTGACCCTCACCAACATAACATCAGATGTTATACATTTCCAATACCCAACAGGACCCGCCCAGACTGGAAATTTCCAGTTGGAACAGGTTAACAAAGGAGACACAGAAGGATGAGCTACCGTCCTGAGACTAGGAACACACTATCTTAGCTTCAAGGTTACTCAGCCCGTGCCCGTCTCTCTGAGAGTGGGAGCAGGGCTACCTACAAGGAAAGGCATGCAACAACAGAATGATCTATTCATTAGTGGAGCGAAGCTCAACCTTGAATAATAAAGAGAAACAATCGAGGCTGCTTTCTGCTGAGGCAGACAGTATGAGACAGAAGCTTCATTTCGATCATAGCACAAAATGGCGGCTGAATACAAAATGGTGCCGCAAATGCTAATTTAACTTGCATAATGCTAGAAGAAGTCAGCCAGACGCATTTTCAGTCTAACAGTGGTGTGTCCCCTGGACCTTGCTGGTTCCGACATTACACATTCTTTGACTTCTGAGTTGGTTGCATTTGCCAAGGCTTGTTGGTGCTCCCGCCAGACACCGACCCCTCAGCACTCGACATCTGACCTGGGACAGCTTGTGCATGGCTCCCTGCCTTCCTCAGCGTCGCCTGGTACTCACAGCTGCAGAGTCAAGGTCATCGTCAACTCTCCTGCAACTCCCGACATTGGTGGGCATTCGTCTTCCAGATCTCCTGGTCACTCCTGAGTGACATAGACTCTGTCCCCTCTGCTTGCAGGTACCTCACAACTAGAATCCACCTTCGGATTCCACGGGACACTTTCTCCTTCTTCAGCAGCGGCCCTTTCCTGAAGTCCTCCATTGGGTTAGATGGCGGTTTCCGACACCACTTCACACCGATGCACCCAGCTTCCCTGGTGTAGGTAACGTGGGTACTAGGGTATCCATGGGTGGGGTGGCTCTCCAACCTTCTGTCTTCCACAGGGTTTCTTCAGGGTCCACTGAGAAGGGTCCTTAATCTTTAAAATTCCAACCGCAACTTACATGTTGATTTGTACGGAGCACGTGGTCGTGTTCCCACACTGTACACGTTCTCCGTGGGGTTCCTAGTCACTCACCTCGGGTGGTTCCTTGGGTCCCCAGCACTTCTACGTCCTCTCGACATCGTCCTGCCTCAAGTCGTGGTTCTTATACCACTTTCTCAGTATATGGTTTGGTCCCCCCCCGGGGTCCACTGTGTATTCTGTGCTATTTACTTGATTTCTTTGCAAAGTATTGTGTGCATTGTACATATCTCCGGGTAGGAGATATTTGTATGTGTTAGAGAGTATTATATAATAAATACATATTTTTTTAAATACCTTGTGTGGTTCTTTTTCCCTTAATCTACACACATAAGATTGCGTTCTGGTAAAACAAGCTGCTTTACACTCCTTCTGGACTAAGCCTGAAGGCTGCTCTCCACAGTTACCACTTAGAGAGCTTTCTAAGGTTGTCTAAGACCTCTTAAATCACCATAAGGGTTGTCTGGACTGGTTCAGGGTGTCCACTTACATAAGTGTACATCATATACCTGACCAGCTTCTCACACCACCTCTAGGATACGGAACAGACCATCACTCATCCAAGGACAGGAACTGTAATCCAGATGTTCACTTTCAACTGTTACCAGAGCTATCCCTTGAACAGCTAATTGTTCCTCACTCAGCGCAGACATGGAGCTATCTCTTACCTGTCTCAGACAGCAGAACTGCAGTGCACCTGACACAGACACCAGCAGTTAACCTCACCTCTGGTAGGGCGTCTATTGCTTAGCACACCCATCCCTCACTCAGTGAAGACAGCAGAGCTACCTCCCACTTGTTGCAAACACCAGACCGACCCTGCACCTGTCAGATACAAGAGTCTATCTCTCTCATTGATTATTGCAGAAGAGCAGTGCCCAACACATCTTAACTATTCCTGGAGAAGTGTGTACTTGCCCCACTGATTACCTTCTCTGTCTGACTACCTGTGACATTTGCATGTCTGTCTCTTTGTCTGTGTATTCTGTCCATCTATCTATCCCAGGGAGACTCTAGCCATAGAATATTAAGGACATGGATAAACAGGGGACAGGGATCCAGGAAATGAAGCCCTGGTGAAATGAACCTTGGAGATGCCTCTGGTGTGAAAACAAAACATGCGGAAAGGGAGAAAGAGGCACAGGAACAGGAGAATGACTTTCACACTGAGTGATATTTGAGCGGGAAACGCCAAATACAACGCTGGGGCACATGCATCAAGCTAGGCAATTGCGATTCCTTAATAGCTATTATTAAGGAATCGCTATTAAGGAATCGCAATTGCCTATGCATGTAGAAATCGCTCAATAAATAGCGATTCCTAAACATTCCTTAATTGCTACTCGCAAATTGCGAGTCGCAATTAAGGAATACTTACCATTCATTCCTATGGGCCAGGAGGCCCATAGGAATGAATGGGAAGATATTCACTATTAGTGATTCGCTATCAAAGAATGGCTAATAGCTGGAGCTATTTCAAGGGTGCCAGGGTGTCAAAAGGACACCCTGTTGCACCCTGAAATCTGCATATGAGTACATCTTGCACACACACATGCCCCAAGGGCATGTGTGTGTGTAAAATGGAAGTTTGAAAAATGAACTTTAGTGCATTTTTCAAAGTTTTTGCAAATTACCATGCAGTTTAACTTCATGGTAATTTGCTCCCCCTATTAGCGAAATTGCAATTTTTTTAACTTTAATGCATTGCATTTAAGGAATCTCAATTTGTGATTCCTTAAATGCAATTGTAATTTAAGGAATAGCAATTTTGCGATTCCTTAAATTGCGATTTCTGCATTTGGGATGATGCATCCCAAATGCAGAAATACTGGTCGCAACGGGGCAGATTCTGAGAATCTGCCCGTTTGCGACCAGTATTTCGGTTGATGCATGTGCCAGATAGTGACTTGTATCTCAGAACAACAGAAAGAGGAAAACAAAGTGGCAGACCTCCTCCCACAAAGAGAAAAGAAACAATACCCAAGTGCAACATGTTCCTTTCCCCTTAGAACCTAGGTCAGGAGCATTTCGCCCCAGAAAATTACTAGATCATCCACAGACACTGCACTAGAAAAAACATGACACAACCACTTAGGTTGTTTAGGAGGACACAGGATCCATGGCCCTCACCAATCAGCATTACCAGAGCTGATACTGGAACCCACAGAGCTCCAAAGATGGGTGACCTATGACTTAACTCTCACTCACACAGGCTAGTTTGAAAGTTCTAAGATCTGCCCCTTCCTGAACACCTCCTGCCCTCCACCTCCCACCCAAAACAATATTAAAGGGAAAATGTTCATTTTACAACTACACTACGAAGCTTACGATGAACAAGGGAAGACTGAATACCTCTCCAGGAGACACTCAGGGGCCGATTCCGATCTCGGTCGGAGGCGCACCCAATACTATTCGGTCGGGAAAAAGCCATGCGAAAGCCAGTTTCCCGACCGATCCGTACAGCACACCGAACGAGCAAGTACGATGCGCACAACAGCAAAAATCCCGGCCGAGCCGTACTCACCCAAACCAGGTCCTGTTCTCCGACCGAGGCGAATCCGGAAACGCCGAATCGAGTCGCACGGAAGGGAAAATGCAGCCCCGTCCGGCCGGACAAGTACGATGCGCTTCCGTACGCGCCGAACCCGTCGCTACGCACGGCACGTCAAAGCATCCGGGAGAGGCGCACATAAGCTCCGAATCGCGCCACAACACGATCCACGGCTACGAGACGAACACAGCACCGACGAGGACGACGCGAAGCGACGAGGACGAAGCCAAGCGACGAGGACGACGCGAAGCAACGAGAAGGACGAACGACACGAACCAACCATGAATCCCTTCGTCCCGATCATACCAATATTCTACATCTACTACCGGAACAGGCACGGACGCGTACGGCGCAGAAGGTAAGTCAGACACCAACCACAAAACACATACAACACGTACACGACACATCACACACATACACTGGGAATCTGAATATACTTACACCAGCAACAGCAGCACCATAGGGGCGGGATGCCCATCACCAATGCCACATATGCACACAGGGGCCTGAATGCGCGCCACCACCCCAACCCAGGGGGCTGGATGCCAACCACCACAACCACCCTTAGCCAGGGGGTGCCAGATGCCCACCACCACTACCACCCTTAGCCAGGGGGCTGGATGCCTACCACTACTACCACCCTCACCCAGGGCGGGCTGGATGCCTACCACCACCCTTAGCCAGGGGGCTGGATGCCTACCACTACCACCACCCTTAGCCAGGGGGCAGGATGCCCACCACTACTACCACCCCACCCAGGGGGCTGGATGCCTACCACTACTACCACCCTCAACCAGGGGGCTGGATGCCTACCACTACTACCACCCTCACCCAGGGGGGCAGGATGCCCACCACTACTACCACCCCCACCCAGGGGGCAGGATGCCTACCACTACTACCACCCTCACCCAGGGGGCAGGATGCCCACCACTACTACCACCCTTAGCCAGGGGGGCTGGATGCCTACCACCACCCTTAGCCAGGGGGCTGGATGCCTACCACTACTACCACCCCACCCAGGGGGCAGGATGCCTACCACTACTACCACCCTCACCCAGGGGGCAGGATGCCCACCACTACTACCACCCTCACCCAGGGGGCAGGATGCCCACCACTACTACCACCCTTAGCCAGGGGGCAGGATGCCCACCACTACTACCACCCTTAGCCAGGGGGCTGGATGCCTACCACCACCCTTAGCCAGGGGGGCTGGATGCCTACCACTACTACCACCCCACCCAGGGGGCAGGATGCCTACCACTACTACCACCTCACCCAGGGGGCAGGATGCCCACCACTACTACCACCCTCACCCAGGGGGCAGGATGCCCACCACTACTACCACCCTTAGCCAGGGGGCAGGATGCCCACCACTACTACCACCCTTAGCCAGGGGGGCTGGATGCCTACCACCACCCTTAGCCAGGGGGCTGGATGCCTACCACTACTACCACCCTCAACCAGGGGGCAGGATGCCTACCACTACTACCACCCTCACCCAGGGGGCAGGATGCCCACCACTACTACCACCCTTAGCCAGGGGGCAGGATGCCCACCACTACTACCACCCCACCCAGGGGGCAGGATGCCTACCACTACTACCACCCTCACCCAGGGGGGCAGGATGCCCACCACTACTACCACCCCCACCCAGGGGGCAGGATGCCCACCACTACTACCACCCTTAGCCAGGGGGCTGGATGCCTACCACCACCCTTAGCCAGGGGGGCTGGATGCCTACCACTACTACCACCCTCAACCAGGGGGCAGGATGCCTACCACTACTACCACCCTCACCCAGGGGGGCAGGATGCCCACCACTACTACCACCCTTAGCCAGGGGGCTGGATGCCTACCTCACCACCCTTAGCCAGGGGGCTGGATGCCTACCACTACTACCACCCCACCCAGGGGGCAGGATGCCTACCACTACTACCACCCTCACCCAGGGGGCAGGATGCCCACCACTACTACCACCCTCACCCAGGGGGCAGGATGCCCACCACTACTACCACCCTTAGCCAGGGGGCAGGATGCCCACCACTACTACCACCCTTAGCCAGGGGGGCTGGATGCCTACCACCACCCTTAGCCAGGGGGGCTGGATGCCTACCACTACTACCACCCCACCCAGGGGGCAGGATGCCTACCACTACTACCACCCTCACCCAGGGGGCAGGATGCCCACCACTACTACCACCCTCACCCAGGGGGCAGGATGCCCACCACTACTACCACCCTTAGCCAGGGGGCAGGATGCCCACCACTACTACCACCCTTAGCCAGGGGGCTGGATGCCTACCACCACCCTTAGCCAGGGGGCTGGATGCCTACCACTACTACCACCCTCAACCAGGGGGCAGGATGCCTACCACTACTACCACCCTCACCCAGGGGGCAGGATGCCCACCACTACTACCACCCTTAGCCAGGGGGCAGGATGCCCACCACTACTACCACCCCACCCAGGGGGCAGGATGCCTACCACTACTACCACCCTCACCCAGGGGGCAGGATGCCCACCACTACTACCACCCCCACCCAGGGGGCAGGATGCCCACCACTACTACCACCCTTAGCCAGGGGGCTGGATGCCTCACCACCACCCTTAGCCAGGGGGCTGGATGCCTACCACTACTACCACCCTCAACCAGGGGGCAGGATGCCTACCACTACTACCACCCTCACCCAGGGGGGCAGGATGCCCACCACTACTACCACCCTTAGCCAGGGGGCTGGATGCCCACCACCACCCTTAGCCAGGGGGCTGGATGCCTACCACTACTACCACCCCACCCAGGGGGCAGGATGCCTACCACTACTACCACCCTCACCCAGGGGGAGGATGCCCACCACTACTACCACCCTCACCCAGGGGGCAGGATGCCCACCACTACTACCACCCTTAGCCAGGGGGCAGGATGCCCACCACTACTACCACCCTTAGCCAGGGGGCTGGATGCCTACCACCACCCTTAGCCAGGGGGCTGGATGCCCACCACTACTACCACCCCCACCCAGGGGGCAGGATGCCTACCACTACTACCACCTCACCCAGGGGGCAGGATGCCCACCACTACTACCACCCTCACCCAGGGGGCAGGATGCCCACCACTACTACCACCCTTAGCCAGGGGGCAGGATGCCCACCACTACTACCACCCTTAGCCAGGGGGCTAGCAACATGCAACTGGAACGAAGCAGCACAC
>CAWUFW010029744.1:0-18468 GCA_963921515.1 Calotriton arnoldi
AAGTGAGCTAAAGAACGATGATGGATTCAACCCAGATCTGTGACTGGGGGTGAGTGTCTGAAAAGTTTCAGCGCTCCGTCCATCATCTCCTTGAAAGTTACCTGCAACTTGTTCTAACCCTTCGTAATGTAAAGAGGAAGCGCAGCGTTATTGAGGAAGATCAGAAAAGGAATGAAGCCATGAAAGCAAATGGGAAATTACTTTTGCAAAGGCAAAATTAAACAAGCATTTGCAATGCAATCGGTCTCACATTTGGGACCTTTTATGTATTTAGCTATGCAGCACATTAGCCTGGGTGCTGAAACATCTACTGTTCTTTAACATGGAGGGAAAGTAAGCACCAAACTGCGTGACATGCCAAGTATGGGAACACATGGAGAGAAATATTGCCTTTCAGTGGAAAATGGTATAGTCCAAAGCTCTATTTTAAATATAAAATCAGGGCCTTCGGTGTTCATATCACTAAAAATACAAGATTTGAAAAAAAATATTATTGTCTACTCGTGCTCGTGAAAGACAATTTCTATGGACTGGAATCTAGAGAATGCTAAAGTGATTCTGGTATTTTACTGACCTATGCTGGTTGTTTTCTATCAAGAAAGTTAAATAGAGGCAGTTGCCAGAAAAAAAAAAAAAAACCCTCAACAGAAAGCAATTCTGGTATTTTACTGACCTCTGCTGGCTGTTTTCTATCAAGACAGTTAAATAGAGGCAGTTGAACAGAAAAAAAAGTCCCTAGGCGGAAGCAGACAAGTCCTAGGGCTGATCTCCAGAGCCCACTAAGTACATACACATATAACTATATATAATAAGTATATACTAAAGTATATACAAGAGGTCTCGAATGCTCGACCTAAAAAGGAAAGAGACTGCGATCCGCACAGCTCGGCGGAGAGGGCTAATTGCACAGAAAGAGCTGGCATTCCACATGCAAACAGTAAAAAAATCAAAAAAGGAAGAAAGAATTTCATGTTTTCTTTAAACGGGGTCACAATCATGTTTGTACACTAGCGGTATATTCTTATTTTTTTATTCCTAAATGCCTGCCACTTGCAGCCGAGCACACCACTACCTGCTAACAGGACTCTGCCTTGCCACCACTGATTGGTATTCACAGGCTACCTTATTAGCGCTGACCCCAGCAGGCCCCGCCAGATAATGCCTAAAGCTTTCTATCAGTGAGCCGGCCTGCTAATGCACATATTAGCACCTCATGCTCGGCTATTAGGCATCATAGGATGGACACAGTGCTGATTTAAACCTCAAGTACCCGCACTTCTTAATGCGTGCACCACCCCCTTAACATGCTACACTTACTGCCACCAGCTGCCTTGTGCAACCTGCTGCCTTGTGTACCTTAGCAGTTCTCTTAAACGAGCCATAGTGGTGTAGATTAGTAAGAGGGGCTTGGCGAGGTAAACTTGGGCAGGAGTGGGACTGCGGTGCACAGTTTGTCAGTATTTTCCCGTTTATAACTTATATAAATACAGACAATGGAAAAATAATTTTCCGTCTGTATTTATATATAAAAATCTGTTTAAACAGAAAATCAGGAGCCTTAATTATAATACATTACATATCACTAAAAAATTGTTTTATATTTTTTAGCAATATCTTTTAATATATATTTTCATATATAAAGCATTTCATTAATTTTTTTCAAAACACAATTTTATTCATTTATAAACACTAATACATAAAGTAATTTCATTCTATTGTTTTCTATGGGTTGGAAGGTTTTTGCATTTTTTCAACATATCGTTTGCCTGTTTCTTTGATTTTGTAGTATTTCTTCACCATTTTGAGCTGTTCGTGGAGTTTGCAGTTGCTGTTTCCTGTTGTTGGAGTCCGGTTCAGTTAAGACTATTTTAAACTTATTTTTAAGTGGTTCAGTGGTGGGCAAGGTGTCTAAACTTAGGCTAGTATTTGTTATTGGATGTTGTTTTAGTGTATTATTTATTAGTGGAGTATGAGTAAGCTTATGGTATAGAAGTAGGCCTATTTGTGAATTGTAATGTTTATTTGCATTTTATGTGTTTTCTATGTGTTTAACATTGATTTTAGTTACTGTGCTTTGCTTTATTAGAGGGTTATGAGTGCTTTGGGGTGTGCTTTTCCTTTAAAGATGTTCATTTTGGAACATCACATTTTATTTTTAACCTTGTTGCATTTTAGCAAAAAAGAGTTGGTTATTTTTTAACCATTTTTTTGTTACTTTTGATTAGTTTTTTCATGTCAGGGACAGCTTTATTCATTCCAGGTAGGCGTGGATGGTATTTGTCCAATCCATAGCTGTAATACTGTGCCTGAAGTGGTAAAAGCTTTTTTTCATTTTTCAGCTCGGCGTGAATGGCACTACCTAATCCTATTCTTAAGACATTGCTGTAAAAATGGAAAAAATATATCACTTTTCTAGCTCAGCGTGGATAGCTGTTTGAAATTTGGGTATTGGTTTATAGGGGCGAGAACCCACCTCAGATGATAATCACAATCATTTTTAGGGTGAACTACAAAATTCACTAAATAAAACTGTGCTTAACCCCTCTGTTACTTGGCACAATGCCATCAGCCTTAATTTAGAGGCAATGTGTAAAGAATTTATACAGTACTTACACTTTAGTAAAACATAAGAAAATCCTAAACAACATTAGAAAGATAGAGTACAGTTTAATAAATAAAATTACACGGGAACAACAAAAATTCAATCAGTAGAACCGGAGTTATGAATTTTTTAAGTTTGAATTAAAAATAGTGCCAAAAAGCACAAAGCGTCAATCACAGTTATCTGGACACGATAGAGGAGGTCAAAATCAAAAGGTAGGGTTGATTGCGATGGAGGTCCCGCATGGGATCATAAAAAAAGAAGTGGCGGATGGGGCCTTTTTATTTTTTTTATTTATGTCACCTGACATGCATTCGTACATTTTTTTTAAATGTTTTTTTACCCCAAAATTTGGAGTCTGCTGGTTAACCCTTTTAGAATTTATTATGGCCTTTTATACTATGTTTTTTCAATCATGCTTGTACTAGTGACCAAATATGTTCATTCCAAAGAATTTCAGTTTGTGCATTATGAGGGAAGGGCGTGAACTCATAAGTTGTATATGTCTATGCATTTGCACTTTATGCTTTTTATTGGTCGGTTATTTTAGTTGAAATTGTGGGCCTCAAAACTTGCAATTATGCATATTGTAATGATTTTAATTAATCAAGCAATTAAGAATAATTACTTACTATCTTGGTGCTTGTAATTGTTTGGAGCTGTTTGTAAACAAGAGGAGTTTGGTATTTGTGGGGTAAATATAGGTAGGCAGTTGAGATTGGTTTATAGATTACTGAGACAGGGTTTGAGGTGCTAAATGTTACTGGTGGAGGGGATTTTGAGGTGTTATTGAGTGATATCACTCTTTTGAGTGGTTCTTGATATTGTTGTCTATAAGTATGCCTTCAAGGGTGTCAATGTAGATTTTAATTAACAATGATGGGCTGGAGGATGGAATCTTGAAATTTACTCTGCAGGTGACAGGTAGATTCGGTAATCCTGCAGTTGATGACGCTTTGTAAAATAAGCGCTGAACTATTACAGGACTAGGTTGCAGAAGAAGATCCAATTTAAGAGAGTCTTGATCATCATTTGGTAGTCTACTGTGTCAAAGGCTGCAAAGGTGTTAAGCAGAAAAATGAGGAAGGGTATGTTTCTGTCATTCAGGAAGAAAGCGTCGTTGACTGCTTGAGTAACAGACTCAGTACTGCAGCGAGAACTGAAACCTGATATGTAGTCCTGCAGAAGATTATTCTTGTTAATCTGCTCCTGTGCCAGGGTGGAGGCTGTAGTAATTTTACTACTTTTGGTATTCACAACTACTAGTAAAATTACTAGAAGTAAAATTACACACGTAGTTTGTGAATCTTTACTGCTTTATGGTATTCACAAACTACAAATGTAATTTTACTACTAGTAATTTTACTAGGAGTAAAATTACACTTGCTGTTAATGAATATCAAAATAGTAGTAAAGTTACTACAGGAAGTGCAAACGTTTGCAAACGTGTAAGTTTACCTTTGCGAATAGGCCCACAGTGAATAAGGCCCTTTGGTAAACTTACATTTTGTAGTAAGTTTACCACTGTTTCAGTATTCATAAACAATGGGTGTAATTGTACTACTAGTAATTTTATTAGTACTAAACTTACACTCGTAATTTGTGAATATCAAAATAGTAGTTGTTTTGCTACAACAAGTCTAAACTTACACAGACATGTAGGTTTACCCTAGGTGGTTGAGGCATCATCATCCTGGGGGGTACTGCTGCACCCTAACGTAACAGTGTAGCATAACAACACTGTTAATAGTGTGAACTGTATTTTGTTGTTTTTAATACATTTTATAAATCATTACTCAAATGTGCCCAAGGAGGACTTTGGGCAGTGGTACTAAGGAGGTGTAATCAGTGGTACCAGATGAAGAGGTGCAGCACAGGGGAGCAGAACCAGGGACCTGGAATAAGAGGGGCATAGCATGGGGCGAGTCATAAGGGAGTGACCACACTATTTTACACCTATGACAACTCCTGTCATTAAGACGAGAGCCATAGCAGCCGAAAAACGATTATTGAATTAGAGTGAAACCTAAAATGCATGGCCCTTCTCCTGTCACAGAGTTAGATTTATCCTGCTGGCTATTTTCTAAATGTACTTACTGCCTGTCAATGTTCCTTCTTTCCAAATAAATCAGAATTTCCAAAATGCCCTCTACTGAGTTACAAAGAGCGATAACATCTGCACTCTTTGCAACTGCATTAAAAACTAACCTTCAGAGTCCAGTTGGTATCTTTTCTACCTGTCTAGTCTCCAATTACTTGAAGGCAAGACCTGCTGTATTCTTGAGTCTCTCCTGCTTCTGCACCAGTCACATTTCAGAATATGTAGACGAATGAGTGTAGGTACCAAAAATATTCAACCATATATATTATGTATAAAAAGACAAAAACACTGTCTAGAACATAATTCGAATGTTCAAATGTTGTACATGTTTTATTCGTAATTCTACTGTAAAAAGTCAAAGAATCCAGACAATATTCAGACACAGTTTGAAAGTTTAGAACAAGTTACATCCTATATGTGTTTCACTCTAAAGGGCTTGTTAGAGTATGTATTTCTCGACGTTGAAAATAATTAAAATACAAATATGGCTGAAGGCAAGAAAATGCAAATCTTTAAAATACAGCCTCTAAATCTGTCACACACAATAATCAATCATGAAGACACTTCTCTGAATCTGCTTTGGTTAATATATATACTGTTTGCAGCATCTATGTTTACATGCACAGCGTGACTCACATTGAGAATACTTTTATTCACAAGAATCAGTCTTTTTAGTGTAGAACTGTTTAGAGTGTCTCACAGAGGTGTGTTCACGATTGATTAACGGATTCACAGAACCACAGCTTATATTTCAAATGAACACATGTTATTACTTATGATTGTTTATTGTTCTTAGCACACGTCCAAAATGCAACATGGTAGTGTGACAAGGATTCTTCTGTACATAAAAAAATGTACAGTTCCAAACACTCTACTACGATGTGTGTCAGAAAGCGTCCGACCACAGGTCGGAGGCTTTCTGACTCACATCATAGGTTTCAAATCCGACAGCCTTATTATGATAAAAACTGTTGGATTTGAAACCGGCCGGTCGGACCCACTGGCTTCTGACGTGCTCGTTGGCCAGTCAGAGGCCACTCATAATCCCCTATGTACGGCGTTTACACTGTGGGCATTATGATGTCGGTTTCCGACAGACTTTTCATGTCGGGCTTTTCAACATGAAAAGCCTGTCGGAAAGTGACTTTGGGGGCCCCTAGCAGGGCCCTCATGTCTCCGCAGACTCCAGTTGGGGGCCTTAGGGGCACCTATGGTGCCACCCTGTAAATCCCTGCACCATGTGTGCCTGCCACGTGGTGCAGGGATTTACACAGGCTCCCATTTCTCCATGGGAGCTTTTGCTACGGGCGGTTTACGGCCGCAGCAGAAGCTCCCATAGGGAAATGGGAGTACGCGACGCATGTGCGGTTGCAGTGTAATGGCGGTGTTGAGACCGCCGAACCGAGGTCGGTCGGTCCTGAGACTGCGGCGATGCCAGGAGGACGTGAGTCCGCCCGACATTGTATTCAGGTACTCACTGACATAGTGGGCAAAGCCATCAACCCAAAATTGGTGACTCATATGTTGTGTGAGCACCATTAAGCTAAGCGAGCGAACATGTCATTTCATCGCGTGTCAGAAGTTGTATGTATATTTTCATTTGTCATACAGCAAGCCCTGTTTTGAAACATCTATCACACGTCCCTAAACTGTGACAAATGCACCAAGGTAATAAGGAATCAAGCACATATATCTGCCATGCTTTTAGACTTCGCTCTCCTTACCTCACCTCTACTCTTTAAGGTCAGCTACTTCCTTTATTCACAATTGCTGCTGCCACCTTGCTTTACGCTTGTCAGGCTTTAATCCCCTCAATATGGTGCTACCTCAGTGCTAACACCCCCAGGGCAGTCTTGTATCTGGTGGGACTGATAATTGCTGAATCATCATTGTCCAGTCTTCTATGTCTTCGGTAAGCTTATCCTCTCTGATAAATCACAAAATATATTAATAGTAATAACATGTCCGGTGCCTCCTAATGGTCAAAAGGGTACAAAGAAATAAAACAAGCACTGGCACCAACACCACTTACTCTAAGAGATTCAGGGCAGAGTTATCATAAGGTCATGTAAAGCAACATAACAAGACTGCTTGCTGCACTTTGTGACAGGGAGAGAGCAGGAATGCACCATATCTACTAAGATATGATGCATTACTGCTCCCTACCTCAGCTGGCACAATGAGTGCTGCTTAGTTTCAACACACGCACCCTTGTGCCATGGTGCAAGGGTGCGTGGCTTACAGACAGGATTGTTTTTGTGCAGGAAGGAACACCTTCCTGCACAAAAACAATCCTTTGAGACATGTTCCTATTTCCTCTTTTTATGTGTGCTGCAGAATGCAGCATACGTAGAAAGAGGAAATAATGAGAGGAAATAAAGATATTTCTCCTCGTTACACCTCTGTTGGGAAGGTGTATCATTTTGACACATTTCCAGGTTTACAAGTCTTTGAAGATCTGGGAATGCACCAAAATGCATGTGAATGCCCATCCATGCTCCACCCGCAGAATTCCTTCCCCCACACAGAGTAATGCAAGGCAGCGATTTGCGCTACCTTGCGTTCCTCTGAATTTACTATGCCACACCGAGCCACGCAAGGTGGCTTTGCGTGGCTTAGTCAATCTCACTTAAGCCCCTGCATCAGCTTGAGTGACGCAAGGGAAATGCAGGGTTTGTAATTCTGGCCCTCAGTAGTTTGGGGCACAGAATCATATGAATCATAAGAAACTGTGAAAAATACAGATGCCGGTAGAACACTCAAAATGAAGTATTCTCTTCCAGTGTATTTCAGAGGAAGGATGGCATCCGTTAAAGACGAAAACTGAATTTGGTGCCAAGACAACTTCTCTGGCCACAATTTAGTGTCTTTGGTTTCATTGCCTAAAGGAGTTCATTTGCGATTAGACTGAACAGCTGCTGGTTGGTATATCACTTTCCAAGCTTCATGCTTGGCGCACCTCCAACACAGCAGCATGTAAACTTTCACTGCAGAGTACATTGTAAGATCGCAGAATTTTACGGAATCGAGTTTTATGGCACAGTTGTAAGTTATTTGAGGGCTGCGGCACCCATTAGCTTCAACAGTGACGCTTTGAGGTCTGTGCACATTTGCGATAGGATGCAAAGGGAATGACCTTCACCTCTTCGCTTTCAACAAGGCATTTCTTTAACATTGTTGCATCTCTTCCCCGCTTCATTTGAACAAATAGGCATCTGCTGCAAGAGGGAAAATTTACGAACTTTTAAAAAGGGCAGTCAGTTTTGGGGTGTAAGCCTCTGTTAGACCTGACATCCTTGGCGTGGTTTCCCCAGACTTTTTGCCTTCTGACCTCCTGTTTTTCTGACTTCATTTTTGCTGGCTTTAGGACTCTGGGCACTTTATCACTGCTAACCAGTGCTAAAGTGCATGTGATCAGTACTTAAAACATGGCAACATTAGCTTATCCACAATTGGCATATTTAATTTACTTATAAGTCTCTATTATAGTGCACTACATGCGCCCAGGGCCTGTAAATTTAATGGTACTAGTGGCCCGGCAGCACTGATTGTGCCACCCACTTGGAGTGGAGAAGTGTGGCTCAATGGTTAGAGCGGCAGACCCTGATGCAGAGATCTGGCCCGGGACCAGGATTCAATTCCCGCCTCGGCGGGTCTTGGGCTCAATTTCCTCGGACCTGATAATTCTCGCCTCGGTGCCTATTCTAATCATGGGTCCCACTCTGCAACTCTGGGCAATAACTGCTTAATCTCCACAATGGCCCCAACAGCGCTGGGATGCCTGGCTTCACCCTGGGGTGCCCAGGAGTGGACATTTCTACAGGAAAAAGCCAGGAAGGGTTCCACAGCGGTATGCGTACAGCGCCTGGACACCCCTTTGGGGGTATGGGTGCGCTTTACAAGTACAAATTTCATTTCAATTTCATTTCACCCACTTCAGTAGCCCTTTAAACATGTCTCAGGCCTGCCATTGCAGAGCCTGTGTGTTTTCAGTTTAAAACTGCCATGCCAACCTAGCAAGTTAACCCTCTTGCCAGGCCCAAACCTTCCTTTTTAATACTGGACAGCCCAAGGGCAGGGTGCAGTGGATTTAAAAAGTAGAGCAATAACTTTTAAGTTTTACATGCCCTGGTAGTAGGCACGCAACACCCATCGGGCAGAACGGGCTTCAGCCCCCCCGTCCAGCTGCCGTCGGCTGGGCTGCCCAGTTTGGAGTTGGTGCCTGCCAGCCTGACCTTCAAGTAGGGTGACCAACCGTCCATAACTTTCACGGACCGTACGTGATTTGGATCTCCCTGATGGGCTGCCTCGCACTCTTCCTCTGAGCAGAAGAGCAGCCCCACCCCGCCCATTGTTATTCTGTATGCCGGCTGATTGTCACATACAGAATGACAGTGGGCCAGTCTGGGCTGTTAAAGCATGTGGTGGCCTCCTACTGCCTCGGTCCAGGGCAGGGCATTCTGTTTTAACAGTACTTAAAGAAAAATGTTGCACCTCACAAAATGAAAGAAATGTAGAGAATCCGTTTCATGTATAGAAGCCAGCGAAAGAAGTTAAAAAGAAGGGGTTATGGGTCTTTCACAGTCTCATCATTTTAGAACTGAAGCATTTTCAATATTATATACAACGAAGCCATAGTTGCAGCTTTTTTATTTTATGCAACTAACAACCATTGACAAAGCCAATAGTCCTGGCTTGTCGTGGTTGTGATGTACTATATATCTGGATGCATTAACAGAAGTAGCAGAATACCAGTCGGGCAACACACTATGCTAAGCACAGATTTTTGCTACCCTGTTTTAAGCCATGCCCTTAATTACATCGGATACGCCCTTTGGAGAGACCCCCAAGTTTTTTCAACTCACTTAAAGCCCTGGAAATAACACCATGTCAAAGTCACCTCAGGTCCCGGCATTGGGCATCATGCATGACTTCCAAGTTTTCAGATTGTCTATGTGCAGGGGCATAGTGAACCCTCCCCTACCCCAGCCTTGCTTTGGGAACAACAGCAGAGGGTGAAATTCTTGATGGGCCTCTTCTGTCTGCAACTCTGCAGACAAAGGCTCAGCTCATAATAAATGTGAAAAGGTGGGTAAGTAAGTAACTGAAGGAAGGAATGGGTAAATGGCTGGATGAATTATTGAAGGGATGAATAGATGAGTGAAAGGGTGAAAGGATGGATAATGAGAGAAAGGATGTATGGAGGAGTGATTAGAAGGATGCATGAGAAAAAGGGTAAATAAATAGATGTATGGGTGTAATGGTGAATGTATGGGTGGAATGGTGGATGTATGAGTAAAAGCGTGGATGGATGGGAAAAAGGGTGAATGGATGGGTAAAAGGGTGGATGGATGGGTAAAAGGCTGAATGGATGAGTGAAAGGATGGATAGATGAGTGAAAGGGTGGATGATGGGTGAGTGAATGGGCGGATGGATGAGTGAACTGATGGATGGATTGATGAATTGATAAGTGAAAGGGTGAATGGTGGATGGATGAGTGAGAGGGTGGATGTAAGAATGGATGAGTGAGTGAAAGAGAGGGTAGATGGGCAAAAGGATGGATAGATGAGTGAAAGGGTGGATGAATGAGAGAAAGGATAGATGGATGAGTGAAATGGTCAATCGATGGATTCATGCATGGATGAGTGGATGCATTGTTGGGTGGATGGATGGGTGAAAGGATGGCTAAGTGAAAGGGCGATGGAGAGAGAAAGGGAGGCTGGATGGATGAGTGAAAGTATGGATGGATGATTGACAGGATGGATGGACGAATGGGTGTATTAAAAGAAGGATGTAAGAATGGATGAGTGAAAGTATGCATAGATGAGTGAAAGGGACGGTGAAAAGCTGGAAGAAAGGATGGATGGATGAGTGAAATGGTGAATGGATGGACGAATGGACGGATAAGTGACTGGGTGGATGGATGGATCAGTAAATGAAAAGATGGCTGGATGGGTGAGAGGGTAAATGGTTGGATAGATTAGTCAATGGATGGATGGGTGAAAGGATGGATGGATGATGGATGAATGAGTGAAAGGGTTGATGGAGGGATGGATGAGTGAAATGATGGATAGAGGATAGATGATGGATAGGTTTGGAAATGGTTGAATAGGTTTGGATATGGATGGGCACACAGATGAAAGGACAGAATGAATGGTGAAAGACTGAATAGTGGATGAAAGAATGAATTGATGCCACACCCCCGGGTGACTCAAACTGACACATGACGTCAGGCAGCAAGTGCGAAACTCAGGCTTGAAATGCTCCTTCTGCCTGCCAAAAAGCAGAAACGAATTCCTTGTACGGCACAGTGGTACGACAAGAGACTTTCTACTGTTGTGCCACTGGGCGGCGCTGCTCTCATGCCACCGGGAAACAGCACGAGCAGCTCCCACCTGCCCCGAGGCCATGAGAGAGATGCATGAGTGCACAGCTCAGTGCAGCCCTTCTGCGGGGAAAGGCAGGCAAGACAACATAACCTGTACTTGCAGACAACAGCACCAACGTGACTCGAGTCACTTCCACCACAAATGTTTTTTTCTTTTAAAATGTTGCACCCCTAAGAATATTGTGCCCGGGGCAACCACCCCTGTGGCCCCGCCCATGCTACGCCACTGCCTACCAGTATGGATGACATCTGACTCTCAAACCTTGCAGCCCTCAATGTCTTAAGTAACATTTCCTATACATTGACTTTAACATTTATGAGTCATTGTCTCTATATAATATGTGTGTGATGTAACGCACTCCCACACCCTGCCGTACATACTTCGGATGAGTAGCTCTCATTTTAATGTAGATGCCACGCAAAGCCACCTTGCATGGCTTTGAGTGGCGTCATATATCATGACTAAGGTGATGCAGCGCAAATCATTGCGTCACCTTACTCTGCACCCTGGAGGCGATCTATAGGCGTTACAGTGGGTTTTCACATGCAACACCAATGGAATATGACGCTGCCCCATATTTACAAAGTCGTGTAAACCTGGGGAAGTGCCAAATCCGTACGCTTCGCAAGATGACGTGTAACGAGGAGAAATATGTTCTCAGCACACATAGAAAAAGGAAAACACCTATTAGCATTGTTTTTGGGCAGGAAGATGCTCCTTCCTGCACAAAAACCATCCTGCATGCAATGGAGGCATACTTGCACCATGGTGCAAGGGTGCCTGCATTGGCGCTAGTCTGCAGGAACAGCACCAGTGCAGAGTGAAAGGACAGGAATGCACCATATTACAAAAATATGATGCATTCCTGCCCTTTCACTTTGGCATTGGGCAGTACAGCAAGGTGTCTTGTTGCACTGCCCTATGCCAAAATCCCATAAATAAGCCACTAAGAGGCAAGACAGTTGTCATGTGCACCCTAAATGTGACCTAGATTCTTATTATACATGTAGAAGCATTATAGGCTATTAAATCAAATGAAAGACGTTTTTATGCAGTGCTCATGTGTTTCAAGGTGCTGCCATGTGCAATAATAAAAGAAGGTACGGTGAAATTAAATATTGCCTAGGACCACACCATTTAGTCAAGCAAAGAAGCTGGGATTGAACTCAGTTTTTCTGGTTTCTCATTGTGAATATCAGACACTAGAGGCTATTACTTTCTCCTGTTTTACATCACAGGTCAATGCTTTGTTTTTAATTCTTGCTGCATGAGGTTAGAGTGTGAGTGGCAGTGAAAAGCCTCAAGCAAACTTGGCTCTTTTTGGTCTTAAGCGTCTAAGAGGACCTCAAGGTGAGCCAGAGCAAGGCATCTGTCTCGAGCCTGGCTTGAACCTTCAGTCACTCAACCAACTCTAAAGCCCACCGGACATGGATTTGAATTTGAATTCCAACAAAGGCATCTTTCCTTTTCATCCTTCTGGGATCGATAAAATAGTTAACCCAATCCTGCAAAACTATAAAATATCCTGTAGCCTGTGTAATGTAGAACACAAATAATTTATATATTTAACTTAAACAGTTTTCAAGCAATGCTAAGTTTACAATGTGTTGTATACTATGACCCCTATAAATAAAAGTCTCAAAAGTACAAAAGGACATCAGTTTTGTTGCTTTTTTAAAATCACAGCACTTGCAGATATCTTAATTATGTTGTGTTCTGTGGAGTAATGGTTAGTCATTCAGAATTAGGTACAGCTTTAAAACACCATCAATGATGCTTTTCAAAAACATTTGAGATATATAAGTGTTGTAGTTTGTAGTGCCCACCTTTGTACCATGCTTAAAACTTTGTGTTATAAGAACTTAAGTGATTAAAGCCACTGATTATATTTGGCCTAGTTAATTTCTAAATGTATGGTAGCTCCTGGTACAGCACACATCCACATCGCAAGCCCCACACCCACACCATTTTTCCTAGGTAAATTTCAACAGGTTTCCCTTGCCAGAATGTATCTGGGAAAAGCTTTGCTGGGGGATAAGTGCCTTGTAAATACCAGAGCATGCAGGTTTTGGTGCAGAGAATCTGTATCTTATGTCCCATTTTCATAAAAGACTCACATTTGATGCCATTTATCACACAGGATAAATTGAGTCCCCCTCTTAGGGGCCGATTCCGATCTCGGTCGGAGGCGTACCCAACACCATTCGGTCGGGAAAAAAGCCATGCGAAAGCCTGTTTCCCGACCGATCCGTACAGCACACCGAACGAGTAAGTACGATGCGCACAACAGCAAAGAATCCGGCCGAGCCGTACTCACCCAAACCAGGCCCTGTTCCCCGACCGAGGCGAATCCGGAAACGCCGAATCGAGTCGCACGGAAGGAAAAATGCAGCCCCCTCCGGCCGGGACAAGTACGATGCGCTCCGTACGCGCCGAACCCGTCGCTACGCACGGCACGTCAAAGCATCCGGGAGAGGCGCACATAAGCTCCGATTCGCGCCACAACACGATCCACGGCTCCCGAGACGAACACGGCAGCGGCGAGGACGACGCAAAGCGGCGAGGACGAGGCGAAGCGGCGAGGGCGACGCGAAGCAACGAGAAGGACGAACGACCACGAACCAACCATGAATCCCTTCGTCCCGATCATACCAATATTCTACATTTACTACCGGAACAGGCACGGACGCGTACGGCGCAGAAGGTAAGCCAGACACCAACCACAAAACACATACAACACGTACACGACACATCACACACACACAGAGGGATGCAGAATATACTTACACCAGCAACAGCAGCACCATAGGGGCGGGATGCCCATCACCAATGCCACATATGCACACAGGGGCCTGAATGCGCACCACCACCCTCACCCAGGGGGGCAGGATGCCTACCACTACTACCACCCTCACCCAGGGGGCTGGATGCTTACCACTACTACCACCCTTAGCCAGGGGGGCTGGATGCCTACCACTACTACCACCCTTAGCCAGGGGCTGGATGCCTACCACTACTACCACCCTCACCCAGGGGGGCTGGATGCCTACCACTACTACCATCCTCACCCAGGGGGCTGGATGCCCACCACTACTACCACCCTCAGCCAGGGGCTGGATGCCTACCACCACTACCACCCTCACCCAGGGGGCAGGATGCCTACCACAACTACCACCCTCACCCAGGGGGGCAGGATGCCTACCACTACTACCACCCTCACCCAGGGGGGCAGGATGCCTACCACTACTACCACCCTCACCCAGGGGGCTGGATGCCTACCACTACTACCACCCTTACCCAGGGGGGCTGGATGCCTACCACTACTACCACCCTTAGCCAGGGGGGCAGGATGCCTACCACCACTACCACCCTCACCCAGGGTGGGCAGGATGCCTACCACTACTACCACCCTCACCCAGGGGGCAGGATGCCTACCACTACTACCACCCTCACCCAGGGGGCTGGATGCCTACCACTACTACCACCCTTAGCCAGGGGGGCTGGATGCCTACCACCACCCTTAGCCGGGGGGCTGGATGCCTACCACTACTACCACCCTCACCCAGGGGGCAGGATGCTCTACCACTACTACCACCCCTTACCCAGGGGGCTGGATGCCTACCACTACTACCACCCTCACCCAGGGGGGCAGGATGCCTACCACCACTACCACCCTCACCCAGGGGGCTGGATGCCTACCACTACTACCACCCTCACCCAGGGGGGCAGGATGCCTACCACTACTACCACCCTTAGCCAGGGGGGCTGGATGCCTACCACTACTACCACACTCACCCAGGGGGGCTGGAGGCTCTACCACCACCCTTAGCCAGGGGGCTGGATGCCTACCACTACTACCACCCTCACCCAGGGGGCAGGATGCCTACCACTACTACCACCCTTAGCCAGGGGGCTGGATGCCTACCACTACTACCACCCTCACCCAGGGGGCTGGATGCCTACCACCACCCTTAGCCAGGGGGCTGGATGCCTACCACTACTACCACCCTTACCCAGGGGGCTGGATGCCTACCACTACTACCACCCTTAGCCAGGGGGGCAGGATGCCCTACCACCACTACCACCCTCACCCAGGGGGGCAGGATGCCTACCACTACTACCACCCTCACCCAGGGGGGCAGGATGCCTACCACTACTACCACCCTCACCCAGGGGGGCTGGATGCCTACCACTACTACAACCCTTAGCCAGGGGGCTGGATGCTCTACCACCACCCTTAGCCAGGGGGCTGGATGCCTACCACTACTACCACCCTTACCCAGGGGGCTGGATGCCTACCACTACTACCACCCTTAGCCAGGGGGGCAGGATGCCTACCACCACTACCACCCTCACCCAGGGGGGCAGGATGCCTACCACTACTACCACCCTCACCCAGGGGGGCTGGATGCCTACCACTACTACCACCCTTAGCCAGGGGGCTGGATGCCTACCACCACCCTTAGCCAGGGGGCTGGATGCCTACCACTACTACCACCCTACCCAGGGGGCTGGATGCCTACCACTACTACCACCCTTAGCCAGGGGGGCAGGATGCCTACCACCACTACCACCCTCACCCAGGGGGCAGGATGCCTACCACTACTACCACCCTCACCCAGGGGGCTGGATGCCTACCACTACTACCACCCTTAGCCAGGGGGCTGGATGCCTACCACTACTACCACCCTCACCCAGGGGGCTGGATGCCTACCACCACTACCACCCTCACCCAGGGGGCTGGATGCCTACCACTACTACCACCCTTAGCCAGGGGGGCTGGATGCCTATCACTACTACCACCCTCACCCAGGGGGCTGGATGCCTACCAACACCCTTAGCCAGGGGGCTGGATGCCTACCACTACTACCACCCTCACCCAGGGGGGCAGGATGCCTACCACTACTACCACCCTTAGCCAGGGGGGCAGGATGCCTACCACTACTACCACCCCCACTCATAGGATGGACAATGCATGACACAACCAGCACACCACAACCTAGGCAATGCAAGAAGAAGACATCCCCCCAACACCATGACAAGCGTGTGTAAACTGTGCCAAATGCCTACAACACCGAACATGACTTTGAACATACAATGTGACCCCCTAGCACATGTGCCACACATATATGTGTGTGGCACCCACAATCTAAGCAGGCCATGACCATTGTGGCAATGGGGTCCAAACCCCCATCATCACAGTGACCAAAATGTAAGTGTGGGGTCCATAGCTGAAGCACACTTTGAACAATGTGGCAATGGGGTCCAAACCCCCATCATCACAGTGACCAAAAGGTAAGTGTGGGGTCCATAGCTGCAGCACATTTTGAACATTGTGGCAATGGGGTCCAAACCCCCATCATCACAGTGACCAAAAGGTAAGTGTGGGGTCCATAGCTGAAGCACATTTTGAACATTGTGGCAATGGGGTCCAAACCCCCATCATCACAGTGACCAAAAGGTAAGTGTGGGGTCCATAGCTGAAGCACATTTTGAACATTGTGGCAATGGGGTCCAAACCCCCATCATCACAGTGACCAAAAGGTAAGTGTGGGGTCCATAGCTGAAGCACATTTTGAACATTGTGGCAATGGGGTCCAAACCCCCATCATCACAGTGACCAAAATGTAAGTGTGGGGTCCATAGCTGAAGCACATTTAGAACATTGTGGCAATGGGATCCAAACCCCCATCATCACAGTGACCAAAAGGTAAGTGTTGACAAAGAAAGAGGTGCAACTGCCAAACTGCATGGATGATTCCTGGTCACAGAACAACAAACACATCAGTGGCAAAGTAGTGTATGTGTCCCATTGCAACATAAATTGGGGGAGCCAAATCCTGCAGTGCAAATAAGACATAACTTTGGCCATGTGCAGACAAACAACACCCATGGGGGCTGACACCGTCAACAATCATCAATGACACAATGACAGAAGTGACCATCAGAATGCAGACCCACATATTTGCACCAATGGGCACACACATGCAGATACCCTGTGGAGACTGCAGATGTGAGGTGAACAGATACCATACCATGGCAGCAATGGGACACACAAACCATGATCATTGTGCTGACCGATGACCTAGGAGTCCCAGGGACAGCAGGGGAAACCCACCAAACTACATACAGCCAATGGCACACCCAAGATATGCCAATGCAGTGGTGCAGATGCACAAACACAAACAGGCAGACCCACCCTGCACATCATACACAACAGGTGAGGGTGGGGGTGCCAGTGTCCCCAGGCAACCACACAACACATGAGGAGACATGAATACCAATCATACAGATGTGCATACAGTGCCACACAAAGGTAACTCATGGATCCAAATTCCCTATGTGGGCAAGCAGGCATTGTCAGATGAGAGGGAGTACAAATCACACATGTCACACAGGCACGTAGGGACAGCAACTGACACAGCAAGACACAGACACACCACAGCACCACCCCCAGGGCCCCCACAATGTGGTGACCCTGGGCTGCATTACAATCCCACTGTGATGACAAAGCTAAATGTGGTTCACACTGTGAACCACAGTCATGTGTACTGAGCAACTAACTACCATCACACCTACACAAGCACAAATCAAACAGCATGGCCAGTGAGCCAAGGCCAACATGGAGGCAGGGGCCTAGCCGGGCAACAACTCTCATCTGCACACACTCAACACCACACCCCTCGACCTCCAACAATGTGCAGCAGTGAAGCACACATGCACTGGTGACATTGCACATGCACCCATGACTATTCCAGGGTGGTGGGTGGGAACCAAGGTGCAGAAACACATCACACATGGACACTCAACAAGACTCCTGAATGTCTGACACACTGCACACTACGCCGTACATGGACATGACGGCAATACCACACCAACCAATGGGATCACAGCCACAGTCACACACCAATGAAGAAGCCAAGGTCACCCACAAAGAACACACATAGACAACAACCAACATTGCAGCCCGGACCCTGAGGAGTGCCAGCAGTCACACACACAACGTGTCACAATCACTGAAAGATAACACAAACTGGAAATCACATGACAGGGGCAAACAACAAGTGCCAAGGGAAACCTGACTGTGACCCAGCTGCGTCTGCACACAAACTCAACCCTGACAGCAAGCACACCTATGGGTGACACCCTGATGACCAGTAATGTGCCATGCAACCACATCACAGAGACCCCAGGGAGAAGACTTTGGGGGAACATAGCTCAACTCAGCTAGCATCACAAACAGGTACAACACTAGGGATCACAGCATGCACAGCTAAACGGAAGTGAACACACAGACATGCACATACAACACACACCCTGGGCGCAGGCAATGCTCACAGGAGTACACACTGCCATGAGGGGACTCCACTCCTGTG
>CAWUFW010029745.1:0-18465 GCA_963921515.1 Calotriton arnoldi
AGGGGCCGATTCCGATCTCGGTCGGAGGCGCACCCAATACTATTCGGTCGGGAAAGCCATGCGAAAGCCAGTTTCCCGACCGATCCGTACAGCACACCGAACGAGCAAGTACGATGCGCACAACAGCAAAAATTCCGGCCGAGCCGTACTCACCCAAACCAGGTCCTGTTCTCCGACCGAGGCGAATCCGGAAACGCTCGAATCGAGTCGCACGGAAGGGAAAATGCAGCCCCGTCCGGCCGGACAAGTACGATGCGCTTTCCGTACGCGCGAACCCGTCGCTACGCACGGCACGTCAAAGCATCCGGGAGAGGCGCACATAAGCTCCGAATCGCGCCACAACACGATCCACGGCTACGAGACGAACACGGCACCGACGAGGACGACGCGGAGCGACGAGGACGAAGCGAAGCGACGAGGACGAAGCTAAGCGACGAGGACGACGCGAAGCAACGAGAAGGACGAACGACACGAACCAACCATGAATCCCTTCGTCCCGATCATACCAATATTCTACATCTACTACCGGAACAGGCACGGACGCGTACGGCGCAGAAGGTAAGTCAGACACCAACCACAAAACACATACAACACGTACACGCACACATCACACACATACACTGGGAATCTGAATATACTTACACCAGCAACAGCAGCACCATAGGGGCGGGATGCCCATCACCAATGCCACATATGCACACAGGGGCCTGAATGCGCGCCACCACCCCAACCCAGGGGGGCGGGATGCCTACCACTACTACCACCCTTAGCCAGGGGGCAGGATGCCTACCACTACTACCACCCTTAGCCAGGGGGCAGGATGCCTACCACTACTACCACCCTTAGCCAGGGGGGCAGGATGCCCACCACTACTACCACCCTTAGCCAGGGGGCAGGATGCCTACCACTACTACCACCCTTAGCCAGGGGGCAGGATGCCTACCACTACTACCACCCTTAGCCAGGGGGGCAGGATGCCCACCACTACTACCACCCTCACCCAGGGGGGGCAGGATGCCTACCACTACTACCACCCTCAGCCAGGGGGGGCAGGATGCCTACCACTACTACCACCCTTAGCCAGGGGGCAGGATGCCTACCACTACTACCACCCTTAGCCAGGGGGGCAGGATGCCTACCACTACTACCACCCTTAGCCAGGGGGCAGGATGCCTACCACTACTACCACCCTTAGCCAGGGGGGCAGGATGCCTCACCACTACTACCACCCTTAGCCAGGGTGGCAGGATGCCTACCACTACTACCACCCCTAGCCAGGGGGCAGGATGCCCACCACTACTACCACCCTTAGCCAGGGGGGCAGGATGCCCACCACTACTACCACCCTTAGCCAGGGGGGCAGGATGCCTACCACTACTACCACCCTTAGCCAGGGTGGCAGGATGCCCACCACTACTACCACCCTTAGCCAGGGGGGCAGGATGCCCACCACTACTACCACCCTTAGCCAGGGGGGCAGGATGCCCACCACTACTACCACCCTTAGCCAGGGTGGCAGGATGCCTACCACTACTACCACCCTTAGCCAGGGTGGCAGGATGCCTACCACTACTACCACCCTTAGCCAGGGGGGCAGGATGCCCACCACTACTACCACCCTTAGCCAGGGGGGCAGGAAGCCTACCACTACTACCACCCTCACCCACGGGGGGCAGGATGCCTACCACTACTACCACCCTTAGCCAGGGGGGGCAGGATGCCCACCACTACTACCACCCTCACCCAGGGGGGGCAGGATGCCCACCACTACTACCACCCTCACCCAGGGGGGGCAGGATGCCTACCACTACTACCACCCTAAGCCAGGGTGGCAGGATGCCTACCACTACTACCACCCTTAGCCAGGGGGCAGGAAGCCTACCACTACTACCACCCTCAGCCAGGGGGGCAGGATGCCTACCACTACTACCACCCTTAGCCAGGGGGGCAGGATGCCTACCACTACTACCACCCTTAGCCAGGGGGGGCAGGATGCCCACCACTACTACCACCCTTAGCCAGGGGGGCAGGATGCCTACCACTACTACCACCCTTAGCCAGGGGGGCAGGATGCCTACCACTACTACCACCCTTAGCCAGGGTGGCAGGATGCCTACCACTACTACCACCCTTAGCCAGGGTGGCAGGATGCCCACCACTACTACCACCCTTAGCCAGGGGGGCAGGATGCCTACCACTACTACCACCCTCACCCACGGGGGGCAGGATGCCTACCACTACTACCACCCTTAGCCAGGGGGGCAGGATGCCCACCACTACTACCACCCTCACCCAGGGGGGCAGGATGCCCACCACTACTACCACCCTCACCCAGGGGGGCAGGATGCCTACCACTACTACCACCCTTAGCCAGGGTGGCAGGATGCCTACCACTACTACCACCCTTAGCCAGGGGGCAGGAAGCCCTACCACTACTACCACCCTTAGCCAGGGGGCAGGATGCCTACCACTACTACCACCCTTAGCCAGGGGGGCAGGATGCCTACCACTACTACCACCCTTAGCCAGGGGGGCAGGATGCCTACCACTACTACCACCCTTAGCCAGGGGGGCAGGATGCCTACCACTACTACCACCCTTAGCCAGGGGGGCAGGATGCCTACCACTACTACCACCCTCACCCAGGGGGGGCAGGATGCCCACCACTACTACCACCCTTAGCCAGGGGGGCAGGATGCCTACCACTACTACCACCCTTAGCCAGGGGGCAGGATGCCTACCACTACTACCACCCTTAGCCAGGGGGCAGGATGCCTACCACTACTACCACCCTTAGCCAGGGTGGCAGGATGCCTACCACTACTACCACCCTTAGCCAGGGGGGCAGGATGCCCACCACTACTACCACCCTCACCCAGGGGGGGCAGGATGCCTACCACTACTACCACCCTTAGCCAGGGGGGCAGGATGCCTACCACTACTACCACCCTTAGCCAGGGGGGCAGGATGCCTACCACTACTACCACCCTTAGCCAGGGGGGCAGGATGCCTACCACTACTACCACCCTTAGCCAGGGTGGCAGGATGCCTACCACTACTACCACCCTTAGCCAGGGGGGCAGGATGCCCACCACTACTACCACCCTTAGCCAGGGGGGCAGGATGCCTACCACTACTACCACCCTCACCCACGGGGGGCAGGATGCCCACCACTACTACCACCCTTAGCCAGGGGGGCAGGATGCCCACCACTACTACCACCCTCACCCAGGGGGGGCAGGATGCCCACCACTACTACCACCCTCACCCAGGGGGGGCAGGATGCCTACCACTACTACCACCCTTAGCCAGGGGGGCAGGATGCCTACCACTACTACCACCCTTAGCCAGGGGGGCAGGATGCCTACCACTACTACCACCCTTAGCCAGGGGGGCAGGATGCCCACCACTACTACCACCCTTAGCCAGGGGGGCAGGATGCCCACCACTACTACCACCCTCACCCAGGGGGGGCAGGATGCCCACCACTACTACCACCCTCACCCAGGGGGGGCAGGATGCCTACCACTACTACCACCCTTAGCCAGGGGGGCAGGATGCCCACCACTACTACCACCCTTAGCCAGGGGGGCTGGATGCCTACCACTACTACCACCCCCACTCATAGGATGGACAATGCATGACACAACAAGCACACCACAACCTAGGGAATGCAAGATTAAGACATCCCCCCACCACCATGACAAGCGTGTGAGCAGGCTGTGTCAAATGCCTACAACACCGAACATGACTTTGAACATACAATGTGACCCCCTAGCACATGTGCCACACATATATGTGTGTGGCACCCACAATGCAAGCAGCCCATGACCATTGTGGCAATGGGGCCTAAACCCCCATCATCACAGTGACCAAAAGGTAAGTGTGGGGTCCATAGCTGAAGCACATTTTGACCATTGTGGCAATGGGGTCTAAACCCCCATCATCACAGTGACCAAAAGGCAAGTGTGGGGTCCATAGCTGAAGCACATTTTGACCATTGTGGCAATGGGGTCTAAACCCCCATCATCACAGTGACCAAAAGGCAAGTGTGGGGTCCATAGCTGAAGCACATTTTGACCATTGTGGCAATGGGGACTAAACCCCCATCATCACAGTGACCAAAAGGCAAGTGTGGGGTCCATAGCTGAAGCACATTTTGACCATTGTGGCAATGGGGTCTACACCCTCATCATCACAGTGACCAAAAGGTAATTGTTGACAAAGAAAGAGCTGCAACTGCCAAACTGCATGGATCATTCCTGGTCACAGAACCAAAAACTCATCTGTGGCAAAGTAGTGTATGTGTCCCATTGCAACATAAATTGGGGGAGCCAAATACTGCAGTGCAAATGAAACATTCCTTTGGCCATGTGCAGACAAACAACACCCATGGGGGCTGAGACCGTCAACAGTCATCAATGACACAATGACAGAAGTGACCATCAGAATGCAGAACCACATATTTGCACCAATGGGCACACAAATGCAGATACCCTGTGGAGACAGCAGATGTGAGGTGAACAGATACCATACCATGGCAGCAATGGGACACACAAACCATGATCACTGTGCTGACCGATGACCTAGGAGTCCCAGGGACAGCAGGGGAAACACACCAAACAACATACAGCCAATGGCACACCCAAGATATGCCAATGCAGTGGTGCAGATGCACAAACACAAACAGGCAGACCAACACTGTCATCATACACAGCAGGTGAGGGGTGGGGGTGCCAGTGTCCCCAGGCAACAACACAACACATGAGGAGAGCTGAATACCAATCATACAGATGTGCATACACTGCCACACTAAGGTAACTCATGGATCCAAATCCCCTATGTGGGCAAGCAGGCATTGACAGGTGAGAGGGAGCACAAAACACACATGTCACACAGGCACGTAGGAACAACAACTGACACAGCAAGTCACAGACACACCACAGCACCACCCCCAGGGCCCCCACAATGTGGTGACCCTGGGCTGAATAAAAATACCACTGTGATGACAAAGCTAAATGTCGTTCACACTGTGAACCACAGTCAGGTGTCCTGAGCAACAAACTACCATCACACCTACACAAGCACAAATCAATCAGCATGGCCAGTAAGCCAAGGCCAACATGGAGGCAGGGGCCTAGCCGGGCAACAACTCTCATCTGCACACACTCAAGACCACACCCTCGACCTCCAACAATGTGCAGCAGTGAAGTACACATGCACTGGTGACATTGCACATGCACCCATGACTATTCCAGGGTGGTGGGTGGGAACCAAGGTGTAGAAACACATCACACATGGACACTCAACAAGACTCCTGAATGTCTGACACACTGCACACTACGCTGTACATGGACATGACGGCAATACCACACCGACCAATGGGATCCCAGCCACAGTCACACACCAATGAAGAAGCCAAGGTCACCCACAAAGAACACACATAGACAACAACCAACATTGCAGCCCGGACCCTAAGGAGTGCCAGCAGTCACACACACAACGTGTCACAATCACTGAAAGATAACACAAACTGGAAATCACATGACAGGGGCAAACAACAAGTGCCAAAGGGAAACCTGACTGTGACCCATCTGCGTCTGCACACAAACTCTGCCCTGACAGCAAACACACCTATGGGTGACACCCTGATGACCAGTAATGTGCCATGCACCCACATCACAGAGAACACAGGGAGAAGACTTTGGGGGAACATAGCTCAAGTCAGCAAGCATCACAAACAGGTACAACACTAGGGATCACAGCATGCGCAGATGAATGGAAGTGAACACACAGACATGCACATACAACACACACCTTGGGCGCAGGCAATGTCACACGTGTACACACTGCCATGAGGGGACTCCACTCCTGTGTGAGGAAAGCTGTGCCATATGTTGCCTCAGTAGGGCCCCATCATGTCAGCTGAGCACTTGGTCACACAATCAACAATTAGCACCAAATGAGGGCTCCCATCACATCAGCCTGGTCATGGATGTGCCAACGGAATCATCAGCACAGATCCAACACACTTGTATAGCAATGTTGCACTGACTACACGGATGAGTCCCTCCCCATTGATGCCCAAACCTGCATGTCCACTGGAGATGGCAACACGGTCAGGGAAGTAGACAAATGCAACGATGGCAGGCACAACAGATGTGCAGGGGTGGAAGCCACAGATATGAAATTGCCAATGTAAGTAGGAAACCCATTGCCAAATACTGAACACATGACACCCTCAGATGCTGCTATTGATGACATGGATACACCACATGATAGGACACATTCCCCCTGGACCACATGGGTTCCTGCACAGTAACACTTCATAATCATGAGACCAGATATCACCATCACTGCAGCAAGGGCATGGTTAGCTGCACCAACAACATGTACATCTGAAGCATGAGCACTAGAGAAAAGAAAGTTGCTTTATTCAGCATATGTGTTGTTTGATAACGACGTCCAGAAGAAATTAGAGCAAAGGCCAATGGCCAGTCCATTGTCAAAGTTCAAACAGGGTGACACTGGCAGATGTCACCCTACGCATGCCTGCACAATACCAGGGACAATCCACTAGGAGGGGCAACCGGGGGGCAGGCCAGGCACCGCAGGGACAGGATCAGGGCTCACCAGGGGGAGTCAGGGAAGGGGTGGTGGGTGCTGGAGAGCCACTGACAACTGCAGTGGAGGTGTCTGACATGGTGTGTGCCGGCACAACTGGGGGGCATGACACAGATGTCGTGGGTGCCGGCACAACTGCAGTGGACCCTGCAGATGGGGTGGACAGGTCCGCCACTGCAGTGCCCAAGTCAGACAGGGCGGTAGTGGACTCCACTGCAGTGCCTACCTCCAGGGGAGGAGAATGGGGAACAGGCAAGGTGGGTTGGACAGAGGGGGAGGACACCCTCACCACATCAGTGGCACAGACAAGCGCAGCGGGGGGTGTGGTGCTGGGAGAGCAAGTGGCAGGGGGAGAAGGCCGGAGCATCTTGGGGATGGTATATCTGTGGGTGGGGGAACCTGGGGCAGGGTGTGGTGGGGGCACCTGTGCAGTGGGGGCCTGAGGGATGGAGGACGGAGACCTTGTGCCTGAGCTGCAGGGCGGTGGCGGGGTCTTGCTCTTAGCACTCCGGGGGACTTGCGGGTGGGGGCCTCAGTCCGTCTGCGCCTGGGGGAGGGTGTCCGGGGGCGAGGGGCACTCTGCTCCGTGTGGGTGGGCTTCCTCTTCCCCCGGGATGCTGGAGCAGCTTCATCGGTGGGGAAGAGGCCGAGGTCACAGAGGAAGAGCTGCTGTGACTTTGGGGTTGCAGGTGAGGCAAGGGAGGGTGCTTTGGAGGGAGAGGGAACTGAGGACTGCGCAGTGCATGTGGATGCGTGTGTGTGTTCCAGGGCCCCATCCCCTGTGAGTCTGGCTTCAGTCCCCTGAATGTGCGTGCGTGTGCGTTTTGTCATTGGCGTGTGTGTCAGTGTGCTGGATGTGTGTGTGCTGGTGTGTGCCTGTGCCGGTGTGTGTGTGCCTGGGATGGGTAAGGTGCTGGGGAGTGTGGATGGAGCAGAGGCAGGAGGGGTGAGGGACCGTTTGAGGAGGGACACTGCTGCCGTCAGGGAGGAGTCTATGGACCTATTGCCCCTCTGTAGGTCAGACATGCCCGATGAGATGCCCTCCATGAACGACACCAGCTGAGTCAACAGCGCGGTGTGCGCATGGAGGACACTCAGCATGGCTGTCTGCCCTACATGGAGCTGGCGAAGGAGGTACACAGACTCCTCACTCAGGGCAGCAGGGGACACAGGGGCAGGGGGTGCGGTGCCTGGCCCAAAGGAGACACGCTCCCGGACATGGGAGCCTCCACGGACCTGGGGAATGGGAGCCGATGGGAGGGCGGTGGTGGTGCTGGTGGTGGCGGGGACAGCAACACTAGCTGGGGTGTGGTGGCTGCTGACACCCGCCTCCACAAGGGAGTCATCCTCCGAGTTGCTCTGGTCCTCAGCTGAGGTGGATGCTGCTGAGGACTCCTCGGTGTGGCTCCCCTCGCCCTCCGTGCCACTGGGTCCCTCCGACCACTCCTCGGCTGCTGACCCAGTCTGGCTCTCCGGCTCCTCCTGGTCCGTGGAGCTGTCCCCTTCCGTGGCCGTGGATGTATCTGCAAACAATGGGGAAACAGACAGACATCAGTCACCTGCACATAACGCACACACCACTGTGAGCACAGCACATCACAGAGCAAGCCCTGGCATCATTAGTTGTACATTGCTAAAAGTGCACTAATTGAACAGGAGAAGTCAATTGTCAGTCTGATGCCAAGCATGGCACTCACATCCCACATGGCCTTGCACCCATCTGTCTGGTGTCTGTTGGATTGCAACACCCCAGTGTTGACACATGCACCAAGTACACAGTAGTTGGACAGTGCAGAGGACACGGTGTGGACACATCACAGCTCTTGCCACTGAGTCAGTACAGGTTTCCGGATGTAAGGGATGCCCAGAGTCAAATAGGAAATGCATGTGATGCATACCAGCGACAGACACCATGATGCACCCATGTCCTGATAGCCAGCGCCACTATGGTGTGCATGTAGCACATGTCACTCCCCTGCAGGCTCACCAATCAGTAGACACATGCCATGGCGGAGGCATGACTGCAAAGTCATACATCACTGGCTCAGTGATGTATGACTTTGCAGCCAGACAACAACACTCTGCACTGTGTCACAATAGTAGGTCATGGGGAATGCAAGTCCTGGAGCTGCACAAGTGCACATGTACATCCCCCCCACAACACATCCTCTTAACCCTCATCTGTCCAGGTCATACCTATTGGACATATGGGAGACCTGTGACACTACCCTCTGAACCTGAGCCCCTCACACTCTGCTGTGCATGGGGAACAGCTGCCTGAACTTCACATTTACATGCCCCAGTCTGCATGGGCAGCTGATCAGACACCTATGTGTCACACAAGTATCGTCTCCTATGGTCACATCTCCAGTGGCATGCTGAGCCCCTACCAAGAAACTCCACAGCAGTCCTGGCGACTAATCCACAGCACACTGACACAGAGGCAGACACCTGAGGGGTCAAATCACTGTGCACAATGTGTCCGCTGATACACGGGAGTGGGAGTACAGAGTGTATTGTATGGCCTGGAGTAGGCATGACTGTCCAGCCCCACATGAATGAGGGATGAGCCCTGGACTGTAGGCAGCTGGCTAAGTATGTGTGACACACGTCATATACATACTCCTGGGGCCCAAACATTGTTCCCACCCGCAGCATGGGTGTGTGCCAGGTACCCCAGCCACATGTGGTGGATCAGCTCAGCAATTGGACCACAGATCAAAGTAACACGCTGAATACATGTCAGAATACAGGCATTGTGTAAGCAATGGACCCACCCATGATGCCCACCACAGAGTCAGGGAAACAGATGCTGTCTCCCACCTTGAGTCAAGCAAACTGCAAGGACACAGTCCTAAGTGACAGAATTCCCTGCATGTAAGGGCCACACCTGGGTATCAGATGAGGAGTGGGCAGTGCACAATAGAGGGACATGGCTCCTGGACAACATGACTGCTGTACTGTGGCAGTTTAACCAGGCCCGAGGAGGGCACATAGCATGTTAGACAGAGTACACAGTGCAGTCTTTGACTCACCCCCTCCTTGCTGCTCTCTGGCCTTCAGCTGCCCATCCAGGTCTGGAAAGACCACCGCCAGGATCCTGAGCATGTGGGGGGTCAGGGTCCGTGTTCCGCCCCTCCTGCGAGGAGGCGACAGCTTCAGCTGGACCCGTGCAATCCTCCGGGTCCAGCCCCGAAGGTCCTGCCACCTCTTTTGGCAGTTGCGGATCCGGCGCTTGTAGACCCCCACGGACCGGACAGCCCGGACGATGTCCTTCCATATCTCATGCTTCCGATGGGCAGAAGCCTGTCAGGATGACAAAGTGATAAGGCCATTACTACACATGCAACATATCCGTGCATGACACAGTTGCATATACATGTCGCAATCACAGGGGCACATGGTGTACACAGGCAGTGCACGGCTGCCCATGGACAGTTTTCCAGAAGTCACTACATGGTATCATTGCATGGGGAGTAAAACCCTGTTCAGAAGCACTGTCACTGCACCATACCTGTCCAGTGCAAGTCACTACACACTATGGGGGGTGACAACTACTCAGTGAGCCTGCTAGCCAGTGGTGTGCTGACTCTCAGCCTTGCTAGTCAGACAAAATGCACATTCAGAAAGGCAGTGCACAGAACACTCACCTGCTCCCCTGGTGTCCCATACAGCTTGCTGTACTGTGGAAGTAGGCTGTCCAGCAGGGCCTGGTTCTCCTCAAGGCTGAAGGCTGGGGCTCTCTCCACAGTACGTGCCATTGCAGGGTCCAGAGGGGCAGAGACAGCAGCAGTGCAGTGGCAGATGTCGTCCTGGAGCATGTAGTGCAGGCAAGTGGGCTCTCAGGGGAACAGGCAGCAATATATATGTGCTGGAGAGGCAGATACTGTCCCTTGTGTCCAAAGTGATAGGTCCAAGTCGTTTGCATCTTCTGAATCTGGCCAATCCATGGAATAGCAGCACCAAAACACGCCCACAGCATCCTTCAAAACTTCAACTTCATGACATACATGAATTTGCAACATTGTTGTGGGTGACCAACTGATTTTCCAGCAACCGACTCGTTCGAAATTCGAAAACGCGTCCGTTGCCAGGCAAGCCCATTGTCAATGGGTGCGCACCGATCGGTCCATTGAGGTACAACGCGCACAGGGGTACAACGCGTACCCGCACACATTGAAAGCAATGGGCCGGCCGGAGGCACCGATCGGTCCATTGCTGTTCAACGCGCACAGGGGTACAACGCGTACCCGCACACATTGAAAGCAATGGGCCGGCCGGAGGCACCGATCGGTCCATTGCTGTTCAACGCGCACAGGGGTACAACGCGTACCCGCACACATTGAATGCAATGGGCCGGCCGGAGGCACCGATCGGTCCATTGCTGTTCAACGCGCACAGGGGTACAACGCGTACCCGCACACATTGAATGCAATGGGCCGGCCGGAGGCACCGATCGGTCCATTGCTGTTCAACGCGCACAGGGGTACAACGCGTACCCGCACACATTGAAAGCAATGGGCCGGCCGGAGGCACCGATCGGTCCATTGCTGTTCAACGCGCACAGGGGTACAACGCGTACCCGCACACATTGAATGCAATGGGCCGGCCGGAGGCACCGATCGGTCCATTGCTGTTCAACGCGCACAGGGGTACAACGCGTACCCGCACACATTGAATGCAATGGGCCGGCCGGAGGCACCGATCGGTCCATTGCTGTTCAACGCGCACAGGGGTACAACGCGTACCCGCACACATTGAATGCAATGGGCCGGCCGGAGGCACCGATCGGTCCATTGCTGTTCAACGCGCACAGGGGTACAACGCGTACCCGCACACATTGAAAGCAATGGGCCGGCCGGAGGCACCGATCGGTCCATTGCTGTTCAACGCGCACAGGGGTACAACGCGTACCCGCACACATTGAAAGCAATGGGCCGGCCGGAGGCACCGATCGGTCCATTGCTGTTCAACGCGCACAGGGGTACAACGCGTACCCGCACACATTGAATGCAATGGGCCGGCCGGAGGCACCGATCGGTCCATTGCTGTTCAACGCGCACAGGGGTACAACGCGTACCCGCACACATTGAATGCAATGGGCCGGCCGGAGGCACCGATCGGTCCATTGCTGTTCAACGCGCACAGGGGTACAACGCGTACCCGCACACATTGAATGCAATGGGCCGGCCGGAGGCACCGATCGGTCCATTGCTGTTCAACGCATCACTGTATATGTGACTGGCATAGGTCAGCATGCCTGTCTCAGATGGACATGTGCCAGCCACAGATAGCTCCCAGGGAGTGAGGGGCACACCTACATCACGACAGCCTGTCCAAACCTTATCATAAGGCATGTAAGGCTGCATTTCCTATTGTGTGTATGTTGGTGTACATGTTGTCCTGTGGGTGTCACCTGTGGGCAGCCACCCCCAGGCTGTGCACGTGTTAATGGGGACAGGATCCTGGGTGTTACGTGTACGTGACCACTGTGATGTGCAACTGTTCATATCTGTGCATGTGTCATGGTCACATTTCACAGTGGTGTTTGTGTATGTCATGTCACATACCCCGTGAGTCCCATGTGGGACGGTATGTTTGAGCCAGGGTGTCCCAGTGGCACAATAGTGATGGCCCTCCACAGTCTTTGTGCATGTAGTGTTTACAATGTCTCTGATTTCATGTGCACAATGGGAGACAGTCTCCACATCCACGTTGTGTGTGCATGGACTCTGATGTTGTGCGTGTGTGTCACAGACGTCCATGGCTCTCCTGCCATGGCAAGTGTGGCCACTACCTGTGGGGGTCATGTTTGTTTTGTTGTGGTGTACACATGATACTCCAGGTGATGCCAGTGTCCATGTGGCATTACAGGGTCCCTGGGAATGTGCCTGTCGTTGAGCTGTGGTGCCTGGGGCACATCTGTCCTCACATGTCACTGGGGGGGTGACTGTGACACAGCATCATGATATCCAATGGGCCAACCTGGGACAAATTGATGCCACCTGTAGGACCGTGTTGACAGATGTTGGCCATGTATGTACCATACATGTCGTTCCGGTACTGCACACTTCATGTAGTTGTGCCTCATGATGATGTATGTTGGGATCTTGAGTGTGTTCAATGCCGCATATGTGGGGTGACTGACGATCTTGCTTACTTCTCCTCTGCACTGCAGGGCTCCTGCTGTCCATCGGCCATTCCCAGACCTGGCAACGATGGTGGAACGGGACAGCATCCGACGGTACCGCTTCACCAGGCAGCTGATTGAGGATTTTGCAGTGCAGTTGTCCCCACATTTGCAGCCTGGCCGGCCGTATCCTACAGCGCTGACCCCCAAGGTGAAGGTGATGGCAGCCCTACACTTCTTTGCCACCGGTACCTTCCAACATACTGTGGCGTCTGCTGGTGGGATGTCACAGACCATGTTCAGCCGTGTGCTCCGCGATTTCTTGGCGGCAATGTTGCTCTTCCTGAACCGGTACATCTATTTCCCTAGACTGCGACGACTCACTGACGTGAAGAGTGACTTTTATGCCCTGGGGAGGATGCCGCATGTCATTGGCTCCATTGATGGGACACATGTGGCTTTGGTACCACCACAGGCCCAGGAGCAGGCCTACAGGAACCGCAAGCACTACCACTCGGTCAATGCACTGGTGGTGTGTCTTGCAGACATGACCATCACACACGTGTGTGCCCGTTTCCCTGGTTCAGCACACGATGCCTTTGTGATGAGGAGTAGTCGCATCCCCAGGTTGATGGCACAGATGCAGAACCAGCGTGCCTGGCTTGTCGGTGTGTACTGACTTTGTGCCATTGTGTGTGATCTGATCTGTAGTATTCCGCCCACTTTTCCAAGTCAGCTGATGTGCACTTGTCTGTCCGTAGGTGACTCGGGATACCCCAACATGCCGTGGTTGCTGACACCCCTCAGGAACCCTGTGACACCTGCCCAGATGCGCTACAATGAGGCACATGGTCGGACCAGGAGAGTGATTGAGCGGACCTTTGGTCTCCTGAAGAGCCGCTTCCGCTGCCTGGACAAGACCGGAGGGTCCCTCCCATATGCCCCTGCGAAAGTGTGCAAGATTATCATCGTCTGCTGCATGCTCCACAACCTGGCAGTGCGGAAGGAGTTGCCTCTCATCCAGGATGACGATGACCAACATCCGCCACCTGTGGAGGATCCTGGCCTGGACCACGATGCCAGTGACGATGATGATGATGATGGTGATGGTGATGTCCGCACACAGCTCATCACCAACTTCTTTAGCTGAATGTGAGTATCCTGAGGTGTCATGTGAATGATGTGAGTTGGCATGATGTGTGGGTGGTGCTCTGGTGCTGTTGGAGTGTGTCCATGGGCTACTTGACAGGATGTGTGTTGCGATGTGTGGTGACAGGTGGGCTGTACTCCCCAACAGTGTTGACATGCTAACTTGGTTCTGGGTGGGTATCTTGTAACATGTATTGTGCATGAGTTTTGCTGTTCTGTCCTGTACTGCATTGCTTTTGACTGTGTGTCATTTCTGTCCTTCACAGGGTACTTTCAGATTCGTTTGGTCAACTGTGTCCACCGACGACGTGATTGCACATCCAGGCTGGTAGCTGTTGTGTCCCTACAGGTGATGTGCGCCACACCCATGGACTTCCTTCTGTCTACAGTTGTTGACTGTGTGCCCGCTACCAGGTGGGGTTACCTTGCATCTGTAGTGGTTACGGCATGTTGCTACTGTGTAATAAACCTGTGCTTCACTTAGTGATGTGCGTTGTCTGTGGTCACACATTTGACTGCCATTTGCTTACTGCACCTGTGGGCTACTTGACTACAACTGGGAATGGGTGTGGTGTCTGTGCATTGCACCGTCTTCCCTGGCAACATCAGTGTAGGCAATGAGTCAGATGGCCTAGGTGTGTATGTGTTGTGTAGCCCTGGTGGTGTGTCTCCCTCATATGTGTCACGTTGCCTGTACTCACATGCCTGTGTTGTCCTTGCTGTTGCAGTTCGCATACACAGTGTAATTTTGCAGTTCATCATCCCCATAACAGCACCCACGTTGGAATCACGACAGAGGCAAGTATGGTGTATTAGTGTGTTTATTGTGATACATCTGTGATAATAGTGCATAGGATGGATTGTGCTGTACATGAATCTTGCAATCCCAAGTTCCTAGATGAATAGAAAGTCCAGGTAGACAGGATCCCCAGTATCGGGGCCACAGTTGTCTGACACATTGTTCCAACTTGTACTCCCCATGCAATGTGTGGGAGTAGTGTTGCCATCAACAGGGTGAACAGTCTGTGCACAAAGGCGAAAATCCAGAACAGGTTCAGGCTTCCTGGGAGTTGCGCTTGGCCATCAGCCTCTCACTTTCCCCTCCTCGGACGACCCCTCTTCTTGGGGGGGGGCCCTCAAGTGCAGGCTGCTGCGGTGCAGGGGACTCTCCGCCAGAGTCCTCCTCCCTCCCTGTGGCAGTTGCAGTTTGTTCGGTACCAGATGTTGTTGGCACACAGGGAGGTGTGGACTGGTTGCTGTTCATCTGGCGGAGGCATTGTAAAATGTCCCTGTGCACCGCCGTCATCTCATGTAGTACATCCCACTTGGACTCCACGCGGGACATGTGGGAGTCCACACGTGACATGTGTGACTCCACGTGGGACATGTGGGAGTCCAAGCGGGCATGATGGGCAGCCTGCTGCTGTTTGATGTCTCTGAGGAGCCCCACTACCTGGCTGAGCTCTCCGGTGCTGGACTGGTACGCATCAGCTATGCGTACCAGTTGTGGGTCTTCATGCACACCAGCAACGTCTGCAAGCAGCGACCTCTGTCTCCCACCCCTCCCACCACCCCTGCTGACATGTGCAGTGTGTGCAGTTGCACGCACAGATAACCCTGGTCCACCTTGGGGGTGGTGGTGGTGGTGGTGTCCATGGCCCCAGGTTGGTCCAGGGTCACTGCGCTGGTGTTGTTCCTTATTCTGTCCATGTCGGCAGGGATGGTATTCGTGGTGACAGTCGTTGGAGGGGTGGGTGCAGGGGGTGCAGCTGGTGGACCTGCTGGTGCTGCAGCTGGTGGTCCTGCTGGTGCAGCATGTTGACTTGCACCGGATGTGCCAGGTTGTTCATCGTCCGAGGAGGACAGAGGCTGTACGACGCCAGTGAGCTCGGCATCCTCTTGAGCCTGGGACTGGGACTCCTCAGCGTCTGCTGCTGTGTCCCTATCATCACCTGTTTTTGGGAGACACAAACAATGTATGTCATGTTTCTGCAGGCATCAGTGGTTGACACACCTGACAGTTGTGACTGTGCCTCGGGGTGCGGGCCTGTACATTGTATTGTCCTAAGTCGTCACAGTCAGGGGTTGATATTGGTGTGGCACATTGTCCTGCATTATTTGGGCATTTCTATGTATTCTCTGGGGTGTGAACATGGTCTGCATTGATTGTGTTTGGTTGACAGCCAGACCTCCTTCCCACCCACCCACCCACCCAGTCAGTTATCCCACCATGGAACGTGCTTGCATTGCAGGGAGTGTAAGTTGTCTCTCAGGATGTCAGTCAGTGGTGTCCTGCTGTTTGTTGGTGCACAGTTGCCAGCAGGGCCTTGTGCTCCCCACAGCAGTAGCCAGTGTCAGCCATCTTGTGAGTCCTTCTCCACTCCCTGTGATGTGAGCATGGTTCAGGGTGGTGTTGATGGGCCAGTTGTGAGGCTGAGCAATGTCTGTGACTACGACTCCCATCATGCTATTGCCTCCACCCCCTTCCCAGCATGCCCATGCTTCCTTCCTTTTGACTCTGCTTCCCTGTGGGGTGGGCTGGCTGTGCTGACAGGATGGCTGGGAGTGTTGTCCTGGCAGTTGTTTGGCTAAGAGTCCCAAGAGTGTCCCTGTGCTTCACACAACATAACCCAGGGTGGTGGTGCTTTGTGGGATCTTGTGTTAGGATGGAGGGCATTGCATTCTACCAGGTGGGTACTGTGGAGTTTGTGTTGGGGGGGTGTGAGGGGAGGTGCTGGTGACTATGGTCAGTGCTGCAAGTCCCCCTTCCCACCCAGCCAGCCAGATATCCCACCATGGAACGTGCTTGCATTGCAGGGAGTGTAAGTTGTCTCTCAGGATGTCAGTCAGTGGTGTCCTGCTGTTTGTTGGTGCACAGTTGGCAGCAGGGCCTTGTGCTCCCCACAGCAGTAGCCAGTGTCAGCCATCTTGTGAGTCCTTCTCCACTCCCTGTGATGTGAGCATGGTTCAGGGTGGTGTTGATGGGACAGTTGTGGGGGGGGCAATATGTGTGACTGCGACTCCCATGATGCTAGTGGCTACACTGACTTGGCCAGCATACACAGAATTCCTTCCTTTGAGTGGTCTTCACTGTGTGTTGGTGTTGTTGTGGTGGCTACATGTGTGGATGTGTGTGTTAGTTCTATTTGTGCCACTGCCTAGCTGTAGTTGTGGTTGTGTTTGTACATGTGTTGGCACAGTTGGATGTGACTTTTTTGATGGCATGTGTTGTGTTTATCTGACTGACATACACATTTTGGGATGATTCTGTTCTAGTTGCTGTGTAATTGCTATGTGTGCATGGTTTGACTCTCCCCTTGACAGTGATGTGTGTGTTTTGTGGCAGTTTATTGTGTACATTTGTTGTGTACTCACCAGGCTCTGGGATGTTCTCTAGTCCATATACGCTCACTGGCGGAAGGATGGCCCGCACCTTCTCCTCCCAGGGCCTGAGGTATATTGGCTTGGCAGGAGGGCCACTGCCGGTATGTTGGCTGTTGATGTAGTCTATCTTCAGCAGGTCCCGTACCCTCCTGCGCACGTCATACCACCTGTTCTGGATGTCCGTCTTTGTGCGCCGACATGGTGATTGGGCGTTCACCCTGTTGATGATCCTCTCCCACATCTTGGTTTTCTGCGACATGGGGGTCTGTTGGACCAGAGTGCCAAACAGCTGTGGCTCCACCCTGAGGATCTCGTCTACCAGGACTTCCAATTCACAATCTAGGAACTTGGGATTCTTCTTGGGGGGCATGGTGATGGGTGGTGATGGTGAGTGATGTGTGTGTTGGTGTGCAGGTGAGGGTGTGTGAGTGTGTGTTTTGCTGGGTGTATGTGAGGTAGGTATTTGTTGGTGTGCTGATGGTGTGTGGCTTGTGTGAGGGGTGAGCTGTGGGTGTGTGGTTGCTTTCTCTTGGGTGCTGGCAGTGGAATGGCATTTGCAAAGGCTCATGGTAGTGATTTGTGTCCTTTATATAGGTGGAGTTGTGGGTGTGTCTTTGTTCTCTGTCCCCACCCCCCCAGTATTTATTGGCTTGCGTAATTGCTTGTTTGGCCTTTTTTTGGGTGATTTTTCCTTTGTGCTGTTTGTGTATGTTGGAAACGTTCTTGTGACCGAGTCGGACCCTGCATTGGTCTCGTACGGTGTTCTCCGTTTCGTTCACGCTGTGTTTGTGCAGTTTTGTATGCTGCGTACGCGTCGGTCGCGGTGTATTGTGTTGCTTCGGCTCGGTTTTGTATGCGTGTCGGTCGTACGGCTTGTCCTCCGTCCGACTCGGTCGGGTTTTTCGCGCCTTGCATCGTACTTTGCGGGTTGGAGTTGGCGGGTACGATTCGGTCGGATTTGTTCCGGGTGCGTGTCGGTCGGTTGGATTCGCGTGTTTTTCCGGCCGGATTGCTATTTTCCGGCGGCCTCGGTCGGTCGGCTTGGTTTCCTGACGTGTCGGTCGGATTTATCGCGGCTTGCATCGTACTTGGCGTGTCGGGCGCCACTGGTACGTGTCGGTCGGTAATTTTTCCGGCTCCGAGTCGGTCGGTGCTTTTTCCGGCCCGAATCGGAATCG
>CAWUFW010029746.1:0-18463 GCA_963921515.1 Calotriton arnoldi
CAAGGGAGATTCTTCTGTCCTCTAATCGTGAGTAGAGCGTCGAAGTTCCAGGATTCAGTTTCAGAGTTTCGTCCAGGGATAATCTACAGTCCTAAGGACTGGGTTCCTACCTTTATACTAAAGATAGGGGTTGGACTACTCTGTGGCCCCACCTATGGGTGGGTCAGGGCAGAGGGGTGGCTACACCCCTTTCCCTTTGTCCAGTTCGACGCCAAAGCAGGGGCTGCAAGCCCCTGATCCGGTTTGAACTGGGGTATGCACAGGGACACCAAATGTGCCCCCAGTGCAGGACTTCAAAGCACACAGATGGTGCTCCCGCCCAGCCCCAATACACATTATCCTATCTGGGGAGGTGGTCACACCTCCCTGCAACAGGAAACCTATTGTCCAGGCCTCCCCTGCCGGAGTTTCGTCCAGCAGCAGGAGGCCAGACTCGTGTCTGTGGCAGCAGCATCCATTTTGTGATGCCAGGGCTCTGGAGAGAAGTTACCGGGTTAGTCAGAGTTAACATGTCTTTCCCTCTAGAAGGGTGGAATGCTACCCCCGCCGCCAGGATTGGTGGGGGGGTAGTATTCCAAGATGTTTGACACCAAACACGACATGTTTAGGTGCAGCCATTCCAAAGTTAGCATTTTACCGCGAGGATATAATGCGCTTAAGAGTATATGGTCAGGCTGCACTACAAACAGCATCAGAGATGGTCTCCGAACGCTGCAGAGGGGCCCTGCTCATGCAGGGGCACCCTCTCACATAGGAACCACGCACTCTGCCTTTAGGATTGATAAGGCCTGCCTTAGGAGTGACTTATAGGTTTATATGTGTGTATGTATTTAGGGATATAGGTAACCTATGCACCACCTTACCCAGGCTGCAGTAGCAGACCTGTGGTGTCAGTTTGGATGGCCTTCCAGGGGTGGCATAATACATGCTGCAGCCCCTGGTAGGCCTCTGAGGTACCTATGCCCTTGGTACATAGTATACCATATACTAGGGACTTATAAGGGCACTCCAGATTCCAATCAGTGATGTGCCTAAGGCACATGGAAACCTTTTTACAGAGAAAGCAGATAGACTGGGGCCCTGATTAGCAGGATCCCAGTCCAACTAAGTCATAAACCAGCAAAACACCATAAAAAAAGTGGGGGCAACCATATAGTCAGATTCCACCTTCCTACAGAGATTACTACGTTTTTCAACAGAAACCCTAGAATTAATGTTTTCTTAACCCCCTAGCTCATACTGCTGGAAGGACATAGTGATGTGGTCCCTAGGTCTGCCCAGCTGTTTACGTTTGTGGCGATTGCTGTATTTTGGTTATGCATCGCATTGGCATGGCTCAATCATTCCCCACCCTCTTTTCATCAATAGCTAGCGTGCTTATTGGCATTCTATAATTTGAAGATACCGCTGTATTCACGCAAAGGTAAAAAGGCCAGCAAGAAGAGGAAGCAGATATGGGGGGCCCTTTTTGGATTAGATAGCTGACCAGTGGGACATGTAAAATTGTCTTCTAATTCAAAATGAGGCAACCAATAATGTTCTTGATCTTATAGCTTCTGTCTTTTTCTGGAAGAGATGCATCTAAAATGTATCTTCTATGGATGTTGATTGGAAAACAAACGGGGCCCCTGAAAATAGGATAAATATACCCAACCAGGGAATAACATGTAGGGAAAAGAAAACCAGGGTTTGATAAATTTCACATGCAGCAGACACAATCACTCTAGACCAATGAATAACAACATTTATTTATCCGAGCAAAAGGATACCATGTGACCAAGCGTAAATTAAACTTGATTACTTTATTATGCTTTCGTTTATCTCCTCTTTTTTTTTTTTTTTTTTTTTATATTTTGTAATTTTATGTAAAGTTAAAAAAATCATCTGTTATTTTCCAGTTATAATTTTCTGTCAATAATCTCTAAACAATTCAAATAATTTAGCACCTTGTTGTCATATTTTCATACAAATTATTGATATATACATAAGTCAACATATAGTTTGACTAGACATTTAGGGCAATTCTAATCATTAATAAAAAGACATAAAGCATAGAGACTGGCGGTTCTTTGTCACACAACGCGTTTCGGCTATGCCTTCCTCAGGAACTCCGTCACAGTATAAACTCATGAATATATATAGTCCTCAACGTCTGAATTGACAATAGCTGTGAGATGATCAAATCTCTGACTTAGCAACAACTCTCTGTTTGTGCTTGGGAATTAATTGCAGTGAGTTAATCACGATGCTCCATCTATATGTATCCCAACTTTACTTGCAGAACATCACCTTAATATGATGTACTCGATCACACGTATCTCAAAGTCAGCCATTGAGATACGTGTGCTCGAGTACATCATTCCAGATATCAGCTAGGATATCCCGTTGGATTGTAATGTTGAACAATACGCTATCATAAGGGATTGCTTATTAAGGTGATGTTCTGCAAGTAAAGTAAAGAAAGAAGAGATAAACGAAAGCATAATAAAGTAATCAAGTTTAATTTACGCTTGGTCACATGGTATCCTTTTGCTCGGATAAATACATTTTGTTATTCATTGGTCTAGAGTGATTGTGTCTGCTGCATGTGAAATTTATCAAACCCTGGTTTTCTTTTCCCTACATCTTCTATGGATGTTTCCAGCCATAGTCAGAACTGTTTAAAGCTGGGTCTGAAAATATTTCATATTGAGATCTGTACATAAGGTATCTCCAGCTAGCACATGGTATATTTGAATGTATAATATTGTTTGTTTGCACCCCGCATATAATTTGGTACTGTGAATCTGACCTGCATTTGTCTTTTTTTTTTTGACTGAGGATTAAGCATAGATTATTGCATCATAGCGGCTATTCACTACTCAAGGATTTTTATAATGCTGTATGGTTTGATTGGCAGTTCTGGTATTTTCTGTAATGAACTCTGATATTATGCTTTAAATGTTATTTTCTTTATTCCTTTGTGTTGTTTGCAAAATGTAAAACTCTGCAATAAAAATATTTAAAACATAAGTGCTACCTACACAGTAATCTAGTAGGCAAATATACTGAAAGGGAGTGGTAGTTTAGGAGGTGCTTATGAGCGTCAAAACAATTGTTATGTATTTTAAAGTTATTGTTTTTTATGTTATACTTGTTTATATTATTAGTTGATGTAGTTGTTGCACTTTTGCATTGGTGTTAAATTATTTTGTTGTAATAAAACTGTTTAAAGTTACTTTGGATTAGTTTTCTTAAAACTTATTATGAATTTCGAGTTTTTTATAGTATTGCAAAATTAATTAAAACTGGTAGTACCATATTCAAGGACTGTGAATATGCTATTACATGTATATGTGCGTGAATGCCAGTTTTAGAACAACAAGGAGAGAGCGAAGAAGTAGTTCAAAAAAGGGGTTACGTCCTTTTCCCCTAGATTTTGTAGATAAAGAACAACGTGGACGGATCAACTAAGAAATCCACATACAGGGATGACTCAGTGTCATACACTGAAATGAAGAAAAAAACAATGGGTTTTTAAGAAGAACCCTCACCCACCAACCTTTTTGGTGGCATGCTTCATCATTGGGTTCCCATCTGGGCTGCCGAATGCAACTCACCTGTGTTGCGATTCCTGAATTACAGCGGATCGGGTTGGTTTTTGTTGGGTGAGAGGGGTGCTCAAAAGTGTGATTTAAAAATGCCTCTGGGATCCCCCAATGGTCGTTTTTAATCCAGGGGTCCTAGGGCATGGTTAAAAACAGAGCAGGATATTGTGAAGATGAAATTGGTCTTCGTTATCCCCATTAAATGGTCGACATGTTTCAGCCTTGACTAATGTAATGAGGCTTTCTTCAGCCAATTATTTTGCAATGCAGGTATGGTTAATTATCATGCAACAGTGAGGTGTTACATGCTGTGGTGTAGGTAACTGTAACAGGCCTGGGCGGAGTTCGCAGAGTTCTGCTTTGCGGAACTCTGCAAGTGTCAAAAAAACTCAGCGGAGTTCCACAAGTAGTGGAGTACAGTGCAAACAGCCATTCACACTGATCTTCCTGCTGCTCAAACAGAAATTATACACCCAAGCGGCAGCTCGCACTTGCCAACTTACCATTGATGAGCGCGAGCATGGAAAAAACTCTGGTGCACTTCCCGGAGCAGAGTTTTCTGCACTCCGCGGAGTGAAGAAAACTCTGCAAACTCCACGAATGGAGCAGAGTTCATCGCCCAGGCCTAAACTGTAATGCAAAAGAGGGATCTTCGCACAGAGGTAAGTGCATGTTTATACTCTAATACACACTGCTATCGGCTGCTGAGCACACCCTATAATGTATGGGTGTTGCCATTGGGAGGCGTTTGAAACACAGGCAAGTATGTCTCCATAATGAAATATGGACACAAGTTATCCAAGACATAGTTTTGAACAGAGAGGATACTCCATTTTATACTCTACTATGGACATTCATCAGTATGAATAGGTATGTGTAGAGAGAACACTTTCTAACCACAGTCTACTTTGTACATACGTTACTCCGAGGAGAGGTCTCAGCTGAGAGGATAGAGCATTTTCATACCCTAGACCCTATAGATGTTATGCAAGACATACTTTGAGCATAAAGGGCATTTCAACTCCATACTTTACTTGTACTTCTGTCATACTGGGGAGAGGTGTGACCACAAAGTTAAGCCACTTTACAAACACACAAGCATTATCCAAGACACACATCACAGGAGAGAGGCCAGTCTCTCCACACACTATACTTAGCAGATTTGCCATGCAAGGCACTTGTGTCAGGCAACAGGGCAGTTTCTCCTCACAGACTACTATGCATACCTGTTAGATGGGAAGATGTATGAATAGAGAGATGTATTTCTCTCAAACCCTACTAGAGATACCTCTTACTATGGTAAGATATTTTAGCAGAGAGCTGACTCCCTTCCCAGACAGCACTGCATATCACTAGGAGAGGTGTGAGGGCAAAGGCAACTGGTTCACTATGCAGTACTGTACATACAGGTTGTCCTGGAGATAGATGTGAGTACAGAAGACAATGTTTCCCTAAATACTACTGTGTATATCTGTCATGCTGGGGAGAGCTGTGAGTGGAGAGGGAAATCCATTGCCACACCTTAATATATATGGATATTTCCTTGTGGAGAGGTCTCAGTGGAAAGGCCAGTACTTGTCATATTTGCTATGAAATAGTGAGGTCTTACATGAGAGGTGAGTACCATGCCCACCATACTATGCATACTTCTGAGCATGGGGAAAGGTGTAATTGGAGAGGCAGTGTCTCTTTACAACCTACTCTATACACTGGTTACATTCATGCAAGTTCTCAGTGGAAAAGCCAGTCTCTCCCCATAGTCTAGTAGTGGGGATTATAAGACATAAGTATTGTACTGAAGGAAAATGTAAATTCTTTCTCTAAAGTAATTTTCCGATCTCGAGGGAGTTTAACAGGATCGTATACAAAAAGAGGAGTAGTGAAAATCTGGTGCATATAAATTATACATATTGCAACAGGATATGGTCAATGAAAAGTCAAACTCCATTATGAAAACTTGCAAGCGTAAAGCAGCAAACATTTCCCCCTCGCAGTGGACGCAGAGGACTGTGCACCTGGCTCTCTCAAGAGGCTCGCAAGAGTTACCCATGATATGTATAATAGCATCATACCTCTCATGAGTGTCTCAAGAGTCATCAAGAAGAATCAAAAGGTAACATAGTACAAACAACATACATAATGGAAGTATAGGGTAGCTCTCAAAAGAGCCTTTTTAATTAACATTTTTGGAACAACAGTTTTTTTCCTTGTTTCATAACATTTTTTGATTTTTTATAAAATAAGGGTACAACAAGAACAAGCAACTGGGAGTAAAAAACAACAACATCTCCTTTAAAACAAAGATGAGAAAAGATAAATAGAAATACTGCCTAAGTGGAAATGTATGATCCTGGACTAGTTTACCTCAGAAGAAAAACTGATCTGCTTGTATAAGCAGCAAAAAGGGGCTTAGTTCAAATAAGCAGGGTTGTTGTCTGATTGAGCATGGAGAACCTGGGCAGGCAAAGTGTCACCAGGTGCAAAAAGATTTGGATGCCCCTGATGAGTTATCAAGCTCTGCATGCAGCATGGATTATTCAGCCCAAGCAAGGTGTTGAGGGTACATAGCCCTCAAATATTGCCACATCCCAGTGGAACTCATGCTAGTTTTACTTGTTCTGGCTGCCCCTACTGAACTCTGTTTTGCATATTTTACAAATTACATATTTCACAGATACTTTTTTCCCATCTGGTTGCATTAAAAAAAAATTGCCACATCAAAGACTCCTTGGGAGGCGGCTCTGCCTGAGTTGGAGGAATAGCACTAGGGTTCTCATCTGAATCTGAGGATGACATTCTGGTGGCAGAAAATCAACAATGTCAGAGAAGTAGCAAAAAAGGTCTAACCACAGCAAAACCTAATAGCCAAATTAAGCATCAAGGAAGGAATCTTTCTTTGCTAAATAAAGAAAGCGTATGAATTAATAAGAATCCTTCCTTGGAATGTCTTTCCTCTTCCGGGCGTCTCACAGGTCTCTCCTAAGAGGCCTACAAGATCGTAAAAACAGAGAGCTTTCTTTATATCAGAAATGCAACAATACATCAACTGTTTTCTATTTTAAACAACACTTTCTTCAAAACTCGAAAAATACACTCTTATGAACTTAATTCCAAATGTATGATCTCGTGAGCGGATTTCAAGAGTCAGACATGTGTATATGTATGTGTGTGTGTATATATATATATATATATTCACTGAAAAAACCATAGGTTTTAGGGACAGTTATAGTTAGTTGGACATTGCACTCGTACAAAACCCGTGAAATTCCCCCATTATAGTTAGTTCAGCTAACTATAACTTGCGCCCCGCAATGCACTGCTGATGACGTCACATATTACATCACTCATGACATGGTCAGTGACATCACTGATGACATCACTGATGACATCTCAAATGACATCACTGATGACATCATGCAGTGACTGTGTGTTTCTATAAAGTTTAAATATGTTTAATATATATGTCAGGGTGTATTGAATAATGAGTGGGTGTATAAGTGTCTGGATGGATGATTTAGTAGGTGCGTGACTGACTCTATAAGTGAGTGATTAAATGTGTCTTACTGAATGCATGGGTTAGTGGCTAAACTGTGTGAATGTCTGTATCCGTCTGTCTGTTGGTGTGTAAGCGGCTGCATGGGTTTGTGAATAGCTACATGAGTGTCTACATGGGTTATTGATTGGTTGTGTGAGTATCTGTATGGGTGCCTGAGTGTTTGTGTGGGTTGGGTGTGTGTGACTCTGTGCATAGATGTGTGAGTGGGTGATTCACTGGGTGCATGGTTTCAAGAGTGCATCTGTGATGGACTGTATGGGTGGGTGAGTGTGTGTATGGGTGTGTTAGTGAGTGAATGTATATCTCAGTGGTACAAGTGTGAGTAACTACATATGTGAAAGCCAGTATATATGTGTGTTGGAGTATATAAATGGCTATAAGTGAGAGTGTGTGATTGTGAGAGTGGCTTAATGGATGAGTGTGTACTTGTATCAGTGATTGTATAAGAGCATAAGAATGTGCTAGTATTTCTATGAGTAAGTGAGCTGGTGTGTGTATAACTGTATAGGTGAGTAAATGGCAGTGTGATTAATTATTTGCATGACTGACTAGGTGTGTGAGTACCTCTATAGATGAGTGGTGGTGTGTGAGTGTCTATATAGGTGTATGAGTGCATATGATAGTCCTGTACTGAGTGACCGTAAGTATGAGTGACTGTACGGGTGAGTGAGTGGATGTGTGTGTAGACCTAAGAATCAATGAGTGTGTATGTAGTTATTGGTGTTGGAGTGTCTATGGTTTTGCGAATAGCAGTCTGTAATTTAGAGTGGGTGTATCAAAGGTTATATTAGGGTGTGAGGAGGTGCATCAGATTATCACGTGGATGATGTCATCAGTGATGTCATTTGAGATGTCATCAGTGATGTCATCAGTGATGTCACTGACCATGTCATGAGTGATGTAATATGTGACGTCATCAGCAGTGCATTGCGGGGGCGCGAGTTATAGTTAGCTGAACTAACTATAACGGGGGAATTTCACGGGTTTTGTACGAGTGCAATGTCCAACTAACTATAACTGTCCCTAAAACCTATGGTTTTTTCAGTGAATTTGTAAGGTTTTTTTAAATGCTAATTTCTAACTATAACGTGCCTGAAACCTATGGTTTTTTCAGTGAATTTCAAAGGTTTTTTAAATGCTAATTCCTAACTATAACATGTCTGAAACCTACGGGTTTTTCAGTGAATTTCAAAGGTTTTGTAAATGACAATTTTTAAATGTATTAATTGTTATATTTATTTTTTTGATACTGATTTACTACATTTTTTTAAACTATTTATTTTTAGATATTTTATTTTTTAAATTACATTGTAATTACATTATACATTACATTACAAAATAAACTTTCTCAGAATGAATTACTTTAGTTTAAATACTTTGCAAATAGGCAATAGACTTTTAAGTACAGTAGTTACAGTTGTTGCAATGGGCAACACAATTTCAAGCACAATGCAACATTGAGCTCAATGTGAATTTCTAGTTAAATGCAATTAGTTACTTTATGGATTACTTTTCTAACCACAGGACTGGATCCTAGATTCAGTCCTGCGACATCTCCTGTAAACAGTTGAGTAAAAGTGTTTTGGTTACAGTAGTGATTTTTAAGGAATATTATTGTATTTTAAAAGTTGACACTTAGAAACTTTTTCACATAGAATCACCAATGTTATCCTATGGGAGGAAATTCACTTAGCAGGTAAGTAGTGTTATCGTTACTTTTTCTTACTCAGTGGTGGATCCTGGATCCAGCACTGGTGCATCTCCTGTAAACAGTTGAAAGAATGCGTTTAAGTCATACAGGCGATTTTTAAGGAATATTTGTAGTTTGTGAAAATCGACACTTTGAAACTTTTCTGCTGAAAACCAGACAATGGATTCCTATGGAAGGAAATACAAGTTAGTGGTAAGTACGGTTAGAATTACTTTTCAGGGTCAGTGCTGGGCTAAAAGATGCAGCACTGGGTTCTCTCCTTATAACAGGTGAGTAAATCGGAATTCGTAGTTCGGCTGATTTTAGAGGAATATTATAAAGTTCCAAAACTCCACACTTAGAAGAATTTCCAAGTGAAACCAGTCAATGTTAGCCTATGGAAGGAAATTCAAGTTACTGGTAAGTACGGTTAGAATTACTTTTCAGGATCAGTACTGGGCTCAAAGATGCAGAACTGAGGTCTCTCCTGATAACAGGTGAGTAAATCGGAATTCGTAGTTCTGCTGATTTTAGAGGAATATTTGTATGTTTCAAAAATCGACAGAAACTTTTTCAGCAAAAAGCCGGCAATGATATCCTATGGAAGGAAATTCAAGTTACTGGTAAGTACGGTTAGAATTACTTTTCAGGGTCAGTGCTGGGCTAAAAGATGCAGCACTGGGTTCTCTCCTCATAACAGGTGAGTAAATCGGAATTCGTGGTTCGGCTGATTTTAGAGGAATATTATAAAGTTCCTAAACTCCACACTTAGAAGAATTTCCAAGTGAAACCAGTCTATGTTAGCCTATGGAAGGAAATTCAAGTTACTGGTAAGTACGGTTAGAATTACTTTTCAGGATCAGTACTGGGCTCAAAGATGCAGCACTGAGGTCTCTCCTGATAACAGGTGAGTAAATCGGAATTCGTAGTCCTGCTGATTTTAGAGGAATATTTGTATGTTTCAAAATCGACACTTAGAAACTTTTTCAGCAAAAAGCAGGCAATGATATCCTATGGAAGGAAATTCAAGTTACTGGTAAGTACGGTTAGAATTACTTTTCAGGGTCAGTGCTGGGCTAAAAGATGCAGCACTGGGTTCTCTGCAGATAACAGGTGAGTAAATCGGAATTCGTAGTTCGGCTGATTTTAGAGGAATATTATAAAGTTCCAAAACTCCACACTTAGAAGAATTTCCAAGTGAAACCAGTCAATGTTAGCCTATGGAAGGAAATTCAAGTTACTGTTAAGTACGGTTAGAATTACTTTTCAGGATCAGTACTGGGCTCAAAGATGCAGCACTGAGGTCTCTCCTGATAACAGGTGAGTAAATCGCAATTCGTAGTTCGGCTCATTTTAGAGGAATATTTGCACAATGGTGAAGGAAGGGGGTGGGGCCTAAGGTGACATGTCTGCAAACACGCCCTGTGGCGCGTTTTAAGTTGGAGAATTAATTCCTCCTCAATCCCGAGGGTCCCTAGGGGCCAACTAGCCCACCAGGAACCTCCAGTATGCGCCAGCGAGCTGCGTTGCAGAGAGGTGTTCAGAGGCCACGCCCCTTTTTGCACCTCTCTGCAACGCAGCTCTGTGGCGCTTTCTGGACATACCTGGTGGGCTAGTTGGCCCCCAGGGACCCTCAGGATTGAAGGGAATTTAATTCCCCATCTTAAAACGCGCCACGGGGCCTGTTTGCACACATGTCACCTGAAGCCCCGCCCCCTCCCTTCACCACTGTGCAAATGCGCCCCGTGGCGCGTTTTAAGTTGGGGTATTAAGTCCCATTGAATCATGAGGGTCCCTGGGGTCCAACTAGGCCACCCTGTACCTCCAGTATGCGCCAGGGAGCTGCGCTGCAGAGAGGTGTTCAGAGGCCACGCCCCTTTTTACACCTCTCTGCAACGCAGCTCTGTGGCGCTTTCTGGACGTACCTGGTGGGCTAGTTGGCCCCCAGGGACCCTCAGGATTGAAGGGGATTTAATTCCCCATCTTAAAACGCGCCACGGGACCTGTTTGCACACATGTCACCTTAGCCCCGCCCCCTCCCTTCACCACTGTGCAAACGCGCCCCGTGGCGCGTTTTAAGTTGGGGGACCCCATCCCCCGGGGCATGCCCTCTTTTTTTCATAATTAAATATTTGGAGGGGGGCTGCGTAGCCCCTCTCCTCAGGCCATTTAAGGCCCCATGCCCCGGGGCCGGCCATTACGTTTTTTTTTAAATTGTCAATCTTTTCATTTTTGGGGAGGGGGGCTGCGTGGCCCCCCTCCCAGGCCACTAATAGCCCTGGGGACCTCAACCCCGGGGCCGGCCTTTGCCTTTTTTTTTTAAATAAAAATAAATTCCTTTTTTTGGAAGGGGGGCTGCGTGGCCCCCCTCCCGGGCCAGTAATGGCCCCGGGGACCCCATCCCCCGGGGCCTGGCCACTCGTTGGGGACTGTGGGGGTCCCCAATCCGCACGGTCCCGCCGGCTCCCCGCGTCCTGCGGGAGCCGGCATTGCTTTTCCATAAGGAGCTGCTGACATGCAGCTCCCCTTATGGAAAAGCAATCCTGCTAGCTTCATTGAAGCGAGAGCAGGTTTCCCTGCTCTCGCTTCAATGAAGCAAAGCAAGTTTGCAATGGCAGGACGGGAGCCGCGAGGCTCCCGTCCTGCCATTGCAAACAGCAGTGTCCCGGGGGTAGGCACCCCGGGACACTGCAGGAGCCGGCCCTGGGGGGTGGTGGTCCCCAGGGCCACCACAGGCTCCAGGAGGGGGGCCGCACGGCCCTCCTCCCCACTTCTACATAGCCCTGGGGAGGTGGTGGTCCGAAACGGACCCCCACATGTATTTTCTTAGTGCCCCGGGGAGGTGGCGGTCCCCGGGGCATGTGGGGGCAGGGGCCCCCCACACAGGTCATTCTTTTTAAAAGAAGCCCGGGGAGGTGGCGGTCCCGGGGCTGCGGGAGGGCGGAGAGCCCTCCCGCGCCATTTTTAAAGCCCGGGGGTGGCGGTCCCCGGGGCTTGGGGGCCTTAAAGGCCCCCACATAGAATTAAAACCAACCCCGCATGCCCCCGGGACTTGGCCCACCCGGGGCAAATTAGCATCGAAGCGTGGGAGACTGCGCTCGATTTTTTATCAGCAGGATCCACGCACCCAGCGCGTTTTTTGCCGATTTAAAAAAAAAAAAAAAATTGGGGGGGCCCTGGGGGTCCTTGTAGGACCCCCTGAGCAGGCCTAGGGGGTCAGGGTGTTTCTACCCTGCCCCCTTTTTGCATTTTTCGTGATTTTTTTTTACTGTTTTCTTGTGACTCGGTTCTACCGAGTCACAAGATGGCTGCCAACACTTCCTGGTTTGGAGTGTTGACAGCCAATTAGCATACAGCTGGTCATCGGGAGGGTGCGCGGATCCTCCGCGGCCATAGATATATATGTGATTTTGTAGGAAGGTGGAATCTGACTATATGGTTGCCCCCACTTTTTTTCTGGTGTTTTGCTGGTTTATGACTTAGTTGGACTGGGATCCTGCTATTCAGGGCCCCAGTCTATCTGCTTTCTCTGTAAAAAGGTTTCCATGTGCCTTAGGCACATCTCTGATTGGAATCTGGAGTGCCCTTATAAGTCCCTAGTATATCGTATACTATGTACCCAGGGCATAGGTACCTCAGAGGCCTACCAGGGGCTGCAGCATGTATTGTGCCACCCCGGGAAGGCCATCCAAACTGACACCACAGGTCTGCTACTGCAGCCTGGGTAAGGTGGTGCATGCACCCCTTACTGTGATATAGGTTACCTATATCACTATATACATACACACATATGAACCTATAAGTCACTCCTATGGCAGGCCTTATCAATCCTGAAGGCAGAGTGCGTGGTTCCTATGTGAGAGGGTGCCCCTGCATGAGCAGGGCCCCTCTGCAGCATCCGGAGACCCTTCTCTGATGCTGTTTTTAGTGCAGCCTGACCATATACTCTTAAGCGCATTATAACCTCGCGTTAAATGCTAACTTTGGAATGGCTGCACCGAAACATGTCGTGTTTGGTGTCAAACATCTTGGAATACTACCCCCCGCCAATTCTGGCGGCGGGGGGTAGCATTCCACCCTTCTAGAGGGAGAGCCATGTTAACCCTGGCCTGGCCGGTAACTTCTTTCTAAAGCCCTGGCATCACAAAATGGATGGTGCTGCCACAGACACAAGTCTGGCCTCCTGCTGCTGGACGAAACTCCGGCAGGGAGGCCTGGACAATAGGTTTCCTGTCCCAGGGAGGTGTGACCACCTCCCCAGACAGGATAGTGTGTATTGGGGTTGGGCGGGAGCACTTTCGGGTGCTTTGAAGTCCTGCACTGGGGGCACACTTGGTGTCCCTGTGCATACCCCAGTTCAAACCGGATCAGGGGCTTGCAGCCCCTGCTTTGGCATGAACTGGACAAAGGGAAAGGGGTGTAGCCACCCCTCTGCCCTGACCTACCCATAGGTGGGGCCACAGAGTAAGTCCAACCCCTAAACTTAGTATAAGTATAGGAACCCAGTCCCTAGGACTTTAGATTATCCCTGGACGAAACTCTGACACAGAATCCTGGACCTTCGACGCTCTACTACAACATTAGAGGACAGAAGAATCTCCCTTGGGGTCAAGGAGTGACTCCCCTGCTTGGCAGGCACCAAAGAAGCAATTGTCGGGTCTGCATCGCCTAAGCTCCCGTCGAACGCCGAAGTCTTTGCATCACCAGAGGTGGATTTCCAGACTTCCCCGAGGCTGCCCTGAGTCCCAGCAAAGCTGAGGCCCGTAGCTGTCGTGGGTAACGTGGAACCGTGACCCCTGGACACCGCACGCATTTGCAAGTGCATCCTCTTCTGGGTCTCCCACGAAGTCGTGCTTTGGGCTCCGAGTAGCCCTACCCTCCAGCACCAACTGCACCGAAGATCACTGGCCTCCACTCCACGAGTGTCCTGTGAGCCAGCTCCACGTGCACCGTCTCTAGGCTCCTTTGCGGTCGCTAGCCCGTTGGCTAGTAGCCCTTCACGAAGGCCAATCCTTTTCTTCTTGGGCTCCCTGGTTGCTCCAGGCTTGCCCTCACTTACCTTCGCAGGGTGAGTTCCTCAGAACTTGCTGGTTTGCATCATCGTCAATCTTCATCTACATTGAGACTTGCCGTTGCCAAGGCTTGTTGGGTCCAATCCGGTCGCCGACACCTCAGCACTCGACAGACATCGTGTACCAGCCCGAATCCTGCTCCTGGTCACCGACAACGCCTCCTGGACCTCGTGGCTGAAGAGTCAAGACGACCGTCAACCTACCTGAAGCACTCGACATCGGTGGGCATCTGCTCATCGCCTTCCTGGTCACTGGCTAGTGACCCAGACTCTGTCCCCTCTGCTTTCAGGTTCTTCAGATCTCCGATCCACCTTTGGATCTACCCGGACACTTTTCACTTGGTCGCCGGCAGCACTTTGCAGCAGATCGCCATTCAAATCGACGACGAAACCCGACCCCGAAAGGCACCTATGCACCCGGCTTCCCTGGGTGAGGTAACAAGAGTACTCCGGTGCTCCCGTGGGTAGAGACTCTAGAACGACCTAGTTCTCAAAGGGTTTGCTCCAAGTCCTTCTTTAAGTGTCCCTTTTCTTTAATTTCCAAACCGCAACTTTCTCCATAGAAGTTAACGGCGTTTCGCGGCTGTGTAATTACACTGCACGCGTCCCCCGTGGGTCCCCTGTGTCACTACCTTGTGTGGTTCCTTGTGGTCCAAGCACTTCTAGAGGCTCTAGGCCTAGTGTCTAGCTCAGTCGTGGTTCTTATACCACTTTATTGGTATATGGTTTGGTACGCCCCTAGGGCCCAAACGTGTATTTGTGCTATTACTGTGTTTAAATAACTTCTAACTTATGTACTTCGAACTCTAGCCTCATAAAGAGACTAGAGGGGTGTGTTTAGCTTAATAAATACATATATTTTGAATATATACCTGGTGTGGCGCACTTTCATTTGATCACTCAAGAGATTATAGACTGGTAAAACAAGCTGCTTTACATTCCTTCAAGACTTAGCCTGAAGGCTGCTCTCCATAGCTACCACTAGGATAGCTTTCAATAAGGTTGTCTTTAACCTATCTCCAATAAGGGGTTGTTTGGACTGGTGCAAGGTGCCCACTATAATTAGTGGACAGCATATGCCAGGCCAACTTCTCACACAGTGGTGTTCCGGCAGTGTAGGGGGTCGTGCAGGGGGTGCTGTTTCAGGGTTTAGGGCAGTGCAGTGGTGTTTGGGCAGTGTAGGGGGTCGTGCTGGGGGTGGTGTTTCAGGGTTTAGGGCAGTGCAGTGGTGTTCGGGCAGTGTAGGGTGTCGTGCTGAGGGGTGGTGTTACAGGGTTTAGGGCAGTGCAGTGGTGTTCGGGCAGTGTAGGGGGTCTTGCTGGGGCTGGTGTTTCAGAGTCTAGGGCAGTGCAGTGGTGTTCGGGCAGTGTAGGGGGTCTTGCTGGGGCTGGTGTTTCAGGGTTTAGGGCAGTGCAGTGGTGTTCGGGCAGTGTAGGGGGTCGTGTTGGGGGTGGTGTTTCAGGGTTTAGGCCACTGCAGTGGTGTTCGGGCAGTGTAGGGGGTCGTGCTGGGGCTAGTGTTTCAGGGTTTAGGGCAGAGCAATGGTGTTCGGGCAGTATAGGGGATTGTGCTGGAGGTGGTGTTTCAGGGTTTAGGGCAGTGCAGTGGTGTTCGGGCAGTGTAGGGGGTCTTGCTGGGGGTGATGTTTCAGGGTTTAGGGCAGTGCAGTGGTGTTCCGGCAGTGTAGGGGGTCGTGCAGGGGGTGGTGTTTCAGGGTTTAGGGCAGTGCAGTGGTGTTTGGGCAGTGTAGGGGGTCATGCTGGGGGTGGTGTTTCAGGGTTTAGGGCAGTGCAGTGGTGTTCGGGCAGTGTAGGGTGTCGTGCTGAGGGGTGGTGTTTCAGGGTTTAGGGCAGTGCAGTGGTGTTCGGCCAGTGTAGGTGGTCTTGCTGAGGGTGGTGTTTCAGGGTTTAGGGCAGTGCAGTGGTGTTCTGGCAGTGTAGGGGTCGTGCAGGGGGTGGTGTTTCAGGGTTTAGGGCAGTGCAGTGGTGTTCGGGCAGTTAGGGGTCATGCAGGGGTGGTGTTTCAGGGTTTAGGGCAGTGCAGTGGTGTTTGGGCAGTGTAGGGGGTTGTGCAGGGGGTGGTGTTTCAGGGTTTAGGGCAGTGCAGTGGTGTTCGGCCAGTGTAGGTGGTCTTGCTGGGGGTGGTGTTTCAGGGTTTAGTGCAGTGGTGTTCGGGCAGTGTAGGGGGTCATGCTGGGGGTGGTGTTTCAGGGTTTAGGGCAGTGCAGTGGTGTTCCGGCAGTGTAGGGGGTCGTGCAGGGGGTGGTGTTTCAGGGTTTAGGGCAGTACAGTGGTGTTTGGGCAGTGTAGGGGGTCAGGCTGGGGGTGGTGTTTCAGGGTTTAGGGCAGTGCAGTGGTGTTCGGGCAGTGTAGGGTGTCGTGCTGAGGGGTGGTGTTTCAGGGTTTAGGGAAGTGCAGTGGTGTTCAGGCAGTGTAGGGGGTCGTGCAGGGGGTGGTGTTTCAGGGTTTAGGGCAGTGCAGTGGTGTTCAGGCAGTGTAGGGGGTCGTGCTGAGGCTGGTGTTTCATGGTTTAGGGCAGTGCAGTGGTGTTTGGGCAGTGTAGGGGGTCGTGCTGGGGCTGGTGTTTCAGGGTTTAGGGCAGTGCCGTGGTGTTCGGGCAGTGTAGGGGGTGGTGCTGGGGCTGGTGTTTGAGGGTTTAGGGCAGTGCCGTGGTGTTCGGGCAGTGTAGGGGGTCGTGCTGGGGCTGGTGTTTCAGGGTTTAGGGCAGTGCAGTGGTTTTCGGGCAGTGTAGGCGGTCGTGCTGGGGCTGGTGTTTCAGGGTTTAGGGCAGTGCAGTGGTGTTCGGGCAGTGTACGGGGTTGTGCTGGGGCTGGTGTTTCAGGGTTTAGGGCAGTGCAGTGGTGTTCGGACAGTGTAGGGGGTCGTGCTGGGGTGGTGTTTCAGGGTTTAGGGCAGTGCAGTGGTGTTTGGGCAGTGTAGGGGGTCGTGCTGGGGCTGGTGTTTCAGGGTTTAGGGCAGTACAGTGGTGTTCGGGCAGTGTAGGGGGTCGTGCTGGGGCTGGTGTTTCAGGGTTTTGGGCAGAGCAGTGGTGTTCGGGCAGTGTAGGGGGTCGTGCTGGTGGTGTTTCAGGGTTTAGGGCAGTGCAGTAGTGTTCGGGCAGTGTAGGGTGTCTTGCTGGGGGTGGTGTTTCAGGGTTTAGGGCAGTGGTGTTCGGGCAGTGTAGGGGGTCTTGCTGGGGGTGATGTTTCAGGGTTTAGGGCAGTGCAGTGGTGTTCGGGCAGTGTAGGGGGTCTTGCTGGGGGTAGTGTTTCAGGGTTTAGGGCAGTGCAGTGATGTTCGTGCGGTGTAGGGGGTCGTGCTGGGGATGGTGTTTCAGGGTTTAGGGCAGTGCAGTGGTGTTCAGGCAGTGTAGGGGGTTGTGCTGAGGCTGGTGTTTCATGGTTTAGGGCAGTGCAGTGGTGTTCGGGCAGTGTAGGGGGTCGTGCTGGGGCTGGTGTTTCAGGGTTTAGGGCAGTGCAGTGGTGTTTGGGCAGTGTAGGCGGTCGTGCTGGGGCTGGTGTTTCAGGGTTTAGGGCAGTGCAGTGGTGTTCGGGCAGTGTAGGGGGTCATGCTGGGGCTGGTGTTTCAGGGTTTAGGGCAGTGCAGTGGTGCTTGGGCAGTGTAGGGGGTCGTGCTGGGGGTGGTGTTTCAGGGTTTAGGGCAGTGGTGTTTGGGCAGTGTAGGGGGTCGTGCTAGGGCTGGTGTTTCAAGGTTTAGGGCAGTGCAGTGGTGTTCGGGCAGTGTAGGGGGTCGTGCTGGGGCTGGTGTTTCAGGGTTTTGGGCAGAGCAGTGGTGTTCGGGCAGTGTAGGGGTCGTGCTGGGGGTGGTGTTTCAGGGTTTAGGGCAGTGCAGTGGTGTTCGGGCAGTGTAGGGGGTCGTGCTGGGGATGGTGTTTCAGGGTTTAGGGCAGTGGTGTTCGGGCAGTGTAGGGGGTCTTGCTGGGGGTGATGTTTCAGGGTTTAGGGCAGTGCAGTTGTGTTCGGGCAGTGTAGGTGGTCTTGCTGGGGGTAGTGTTTCAGGGTTTAGGGCAGTGCAGTAGTGTTCGGGCAGTATAGGGCGTCGTGCTGGGGGTGGTGTTTCACGGTTTAGGGCAGTGCAGTGGTGTTCGGGCAGGGTAGGGGGTCGTGAAGGGGTGGTGTTTCAGGGTTTAGGGCAGTGCAGTGGTGTTCGGGCAGTGTAGGGGGTCGTGCTAGGGGTGGTGTTTCAGGGTTTAGGGCAGTGCAGTGGTGTTCGGGCAGTGTAGGGGGTCTTGCAGGGGCTGGTGTTTCAGGGTTTAGGGCAGTGCAGTGGTGTTCGGGCAGTGTAGGGGGTCGTGCTGGGGGTAGTGATTTAGGGTTTAGGGTAGTGCAGTGGTGTTTGTGTAGTGTAGGAGGTCATGTTTTAGGGTAGTGCAGTGGTGTTTGGGTAGTGTAGGGGGTCGTACTGGGGGTAGTGTTTTAGGATTTAGGTTAGTGCAGTGGTGTTTGGGTAGGGTAGGGGGTCGTGCTGGGGGTAGTTGTAGGAAGGTGGAATCTGACTATATGGTTGCCCCCACAGCAACATGTGAACTGAATCCAGCTT
>CAWUFW010029747.1:0-18463 GCA_963921515.1 Calotriton arnoldi
TAAAAGATAATGCTATCACAGTTATTATTTATTTCTTACTGCTTTCGCTGTACACATTATTTATCTTGCATACTGTCTTGTGATCGTAACAGCACATTTTACTTACACTCAGAAACAAGACTGTTCAAATAAATCTTTATTGATGGCTTGCCGATCTATTCTTTCTGTGTAACTTTTGAGGAAAACTAAGCATGCACGATTGAGCTGAGTAAAATAGCTGATCTATCTGTGTTCTACGACTCTATGGGACACGTTCTGATTCTAAAGGAAACAAAGTTGTCATGTTTTGCGGCTGCCAGGAAACTACTCCCTTCTTTGTTTGTCAAGGAGGTTTCTAGTGTGCGTCTGAGCTAGCTGGCACAAGTAATTAAGTTTAACATACTCGATAGGGACATACTGACCTTGAGTCCTATGTCACCAAACCCAAGAGGGGAGATTATTCCACTGCGCAGAGCCTATTAGGAAGCAGAGGCTACATCTACAAACTAGAGTGCTAACAGTCTTACTTATGACAAAATTATGGCACACCTGAAGCCATCTTGATTGGAATAAACTGGTAACTCTTAAAACATTTGATTCTAGAAAGGAAATCGTGCAATGAGGGAGTTCATTTTTGTCACAGAGATTATGGTTAGTGCTGTAGAAAGAAAAAAGTAGGACTTGCTTGTATGTTTTAAGTGAGATCTCAAATATCTTCCTGTTATATTTCAACCAGGAGCAGCCTGTCAGTTGATGCGCTTCTTTGTGTTCTACTGCAGCTTCCCAGAGTGTTCTAAAGAACAGCCAGAGCGCTAACAGTCTTACACTTATGACGAGAGTATGGCACACCTGAAGCCATCTTGATTGGAGCAAACTGGTAACACTTAAAGCATTTAATTTAAAAAAGGAACAAAATGAGGGGGTTCATTTTGCCATAGAAATTATATGTGGTTAGTGCTGCAGAAAAGAAAATTTAGGGCGTAGTTTTAAGTGAGATCTCAAATCCTCTTCTATTTCATTAATAGAAAATTCTGGCAGACAGACTGAAACAACCACTTTCAATACCAGCAGTAGACTTCCAGTTAACTCCCTGGTGAGCAGTAGCTTTTAGCCACAGTGATCTAATGAACAACTAGAGTGCTAACATTCTGAATTCTATGGCAAATGTGTGACACATCTGAATGCCTTCTTGATGGAATCAAAGTAAAAACTGAAAGCATTTCCTACTGGGAGGAGACTGCAGTAAATGGCGAAATTAGGAAACTTCATAACAAATAAGTCTCCCCAAGATGGCCACCAGAGAAAAAAAGAGCCCAAAATGTAGCACAAATATCACCCAGATGTAGCCCACATATAGCCCAATGCCAGAAGTGTTTGCAAAACACTTTTTATTTTTAGTTTTTCTCGCAGTTTTATATAGTGCAAACTGGTCAGGTATTGGAGCGTTATCATTCACTTGGACCCTTGTTGCGATATTTTGCACGAAGTACATGAGATTGGATCTTGCGAAACATTGAACTTTACGATTCACCGTTGGCCTGAAGTTGCTCTGAACCGGCTTTGCAACACCCGTTTTTACCTACTGGTTTTAATTAATTCTCACTGTATTGTATTAGGAAGGAGGATTTATTGCTTTTTATGTACACACTTTTATGATCTAGGTTTCTAAATCAGATCAAATAAAGTTTAATGAATTCTATGGCAGAGGCGGAGGCGAGGATTATGCATATCTTTCCTCACTCTTATTTGCACATAGCAGTTCAAAGAAAACGTAACACAACAATCATTAAACAAAAGACTACACAACCCATGAACCGTTGGGGGTAGTCTCCAAGACCTCTATGGTCCAATCATGTCTACAGTCCATCGTAGGTAACATGCGTGGCGTCCCTTCCGCTTCCTCTTTCTTCACTGCTCGGGTCAGTTAAGTGCATTCCCTTACATTCTTGGCTTAATCTGGCGTTGTTGCTGTTTGTATAAGCGGTTTCTTGTGCACGATTATTAGCATTATTGCCTTGGTATTGTTTCACATATTCCCTGCGCAGCGGAGGCTCTTGCGCCGAGCACGGTATAACAACTGCAGGTTGCACCACTCAACAGAGAAAGTCCAAATATAATACATATGCAAATGTCCATCCAGTATTTGAAAAAGTGAAATCTTTTATTCTTCTTTACAAATGATGAAAAAGCGCGTCGCGTGAGACAGCCACAACAAGCCGCCAGCGTTTCGTTTCTATCCCCAAGAACTTCATCAGGGCTGTAAGACGACATTTACAAATATGCATTACTCTCTATTATGATACATACTACTTTAAACTGTGACTCATAAAATACATAAAATAAGATAAACATATAATATAGAAGCATAAAAACATACAAAAGAATTCACCCTAGACCCAGTACTATGGCAAGGCTCTTATCTAAAACCTACAACCTCACATTTAAAAATTATTTATAAAAAAGGAAAGAAAGAAAGTGCTCTTGCAACAATCACTCAGTATCATCTATCTTTCCTTTATTCCACATAATCTAGATATCTATTTATGGTCACTCCTCCTACTATTCCTCCTTTTTGCCCTCTATATAACCTATTACATATTTCCCATAAATCAAGCACTAAATCATAATTGGCCAGTGGGAAACATGTGGACATTATAATCCCTTTAAAAAGCCCTACCGGAGTCAGCAGAAAAGAAAATTTTAAAGAGCATTCCCTTTCTTGTTACACATACACACATTATCTAATCCAAACCCAGCCCAATATTCGTGCTCATGCCAATAAGCAAAATTCTAGTAAGTGTTACATTATAAATAAAACATTGTAGCACCTACCAAGCATATTGATCTGGTAATCGTAGCTGTTAACCAGGAAATTGCATGCCAAAGTCCTCAAATGTAATCAACTTGCCATTTTCCGCAGACCACCGATTTTCCAAATTGAATTATAAAATGCTGCAGGATAAGACTAAAATAAAGTCGTACTGCCTGCAATAATACCAAAACAGAGAAATTCAAATAATGATCTGTAACTAGCTACATATTCTCTGAACTGAGAATATGCATTGTTAAAGCCACTTTCAGCTTACCTACTAGCTGATCTGTAACCGACCCAGAATCCGGTTCGGAAGCTCCAAATAAAAAGAGGCTGATGTGCTTGCAACACAATTAGCTGAGAAGCAACAGAGAGGCCAACTCACAATACGATATGTTGTTCAGAAATTTATACTGCAGGAATCCAACATACAGCAATAACTTATCAGTTAAACATCAATGACAATATCATATAAAAGGAAAAGCCATACAGCCCCGAAGACAACGTATAAGTCCTCAGCATCAATTCAATTCAAAACACCTTCAATCATATAATGCCTCTGGGTTGAATTATCCATACAGGCGTTTCTCAGTCATCCCCCGTTGCCAGATTTTCAAACTGAAAGAATGCATTGGCAATAAACCTTAGAACCGGAGACCATGAGGCCCCATGGCAGCGGTGATACAATACACATCACTTCAAACAAAAAGGCACTAGTTACAATAATAAAAAAATTAATAATAAGAGTCATTCACAAACATCCCCCAATGCATTATGTGAGGGGAAAGGCAATGGCACACATCATTTTTTAACAAGAGTGTGTAGTGGGAGGTGTATCATCACCCCACCTAGATTTAGCGAAAAGAATCTTGTATATAACCCCCATGTTTGATAAAGGGAAAATAAACTCTGTATTTTGGTTCTTCTAACCGCCCCTAAAAGGAACGGCAGGGGCAGCGGAGTTGCACACATTATGAGTATGAAGTCTGCATTGTTGGATATTAGCCATTATGAGGGAGACATATAGTGGATGTGGTGCATCACAAGCCTGGGGATTTTTGTATAGGCTGGCTGCTTCCTTGCCCGGCACGCTCTCCTCCCTCGCAGTTTCTCCCGCTGTGATAGCTCTGCGGCGCGGTGATATCCTGTCAGGCGCGTCTGGTCCGAGAGAGGCAGCCTGGCCGTCGAGCGCTCCCGCTGGTCTTTACGCGTGCTTTGGGAATCCAGTCACTCCTTTAGTGTCCGCTGATTCCCGACCAACCCTCGCCTAATTTTGACACCACTGCGCGGTGAGCTTCCCCTACGGCCGTTAGTGACCAAGCGCCACCTGGTGGTGGTACTGGTATTGCGCCTCAGTCTATTCTTATAACTGCTTAGGGTAAAACCCAGCTGTTGGAGCACCAGGCCCCAGGGGGCTGGTCTCAAGGATTTTAAGGGCATTTGTTCTGTGCTCACACTCCTCTCTGCTATCATGTCTTCTCCAGAAGACCATTTTTTTACTCCTCCCTACCAGGAAGTGTGAGGAGGAACATGGCCTCAACGTCTCCCTCCAGCAGTGGACCAAGCCCTACTCTCTGGCCAGTATTTCTAGGCGCTGGCTTTCCTCTTAGGGATCAGGGCTGATAAGCTTCGATGAAGCATCCCTGGGGTGTTCAGTGACCCGGGTGATCTGGTGGTGGCGAGTCCAATGCAGCTTCCCAGATGGGGGAATAAAAGGGCCGTTAAGCATAACGTCGAGCACTTGGAAGGATTTGATAAACTTACGGAGGGCCTTCCTCAAGAGTGCGCGGCTCGCTAAAACATGCAACACCTGCCGGAGGAGGAGGGGCCCGGAGAAGAATCGCGACACTGTCCACCACTATTGTAGACCCCGATGGAGGGTTTCCCTTAGAGGGAGAGGGTGTATCGGGAGGACGATTTCTCCTCCGATGAGGATAAAGACTTCCGGGCGTCCCCTGGCGTCCAGAGTCCCCATCTCCTCTCGAGTCCCCGGTTGGGGACGGGGTCCCTCTCGGACATGTTCGAAGCCTCACCCAAATTCACCATCCTAGGTCGGCAGGGAGTGGACACCTGACGCCAAAGTGGCCGAGTATGTGGTGGGAAAATCCATCAACCCCTTGAAAGGGAGGTCAGGAATAGGGGATGAGGGGAATGCCCCGGAAGGCCCTCTCACTGAAGGAAGGTGGTGCACACACGCCTGAAATTGATGAGAAACTATGTACCTTTTTCTCCAAGTATATGAGGGATCCCAAGAAAGGAATTGATAGGTCTTGGACGTGGTAGGGCCCTTTGACCCAAATTATTCAATTGACGGACCGTTCCAAAGAGTCAGGATCGCACCTTGTCCACACGGAGGTTGTGGCTGGTCTCAGGCGCACTACCCTAAGCCCTAAAACACTACACCCTCCACTCACTCCAAAACACCACTGCCACTTCCTAAACCCTAAAAATACTACCCCCCAGCACTTGACACCCTACACTACCCAAACATAACTGCACTCACCCTAAACCCTAAAACACTCTCCTTCACCAGCACGCACTCCTACACTACCCAAAACACCACTGCACCACCTCTAAACCCTAAAACACTACCCCCAGCACGACTCCCTACACTAACAGCCCTAAACACCACTGCACTACACTAAACCCTAAATATACTCCCCAGCATGACCTCCCACACTACACAAGCACCACTGCACTACCCTAAACCCTAAACACACTACCTCCCAGCACGGCCCCTACACTACCCAAACACCACTGCCACTACCCTAGACCCTAAAACACTAACCCCAGCATGACCGCCACCACTGCCCAAACACCACTGCACTACCCTATACCCTAAAACATGACCCCCTACACTACACAAACACGACTGAACTACCCTAAACCCAAAGACACTGCTTCCACAGCATGACCCCTTCACTACACAAACACCACTGCACTGCCCTGCGACCCTAAAACACTACCCCAGCACTACCCCCTATACTACCCAAACACCACTGCACTAACATAAACCCTAAAACACTACCCCAGTACAACCCCCTACACTACACAAACACCACTGCACTACTCCTAAACCCTAAAACACTACCCCCAGCACGACTCCCTACCCTACCCAAACACCACTGCACTACCCTAAACCCTAAATCTACCCCAGCACGACCCCCTACACTACCCAAACACCACTGCACTACCCTAAACCATAAAACACTACCCCCAGCATGACCCCCTACACTACACAAACACCACTGCACTACCTAAACCCTAAAACACTACCACCAGCATGACCCCCTACACTACTCAAACACCACTGCATACCCTAAACCCTAAAACACTATCCCAGCATGACCCCTACACTACCCATATACCACTGCACTACCCTAAACCCTAAAACACTACCCCCAGCACGACCCCTACACTACTGCACTACCCTAAACTCTAAAACACTACCCCAGCACGGCCCACCTTACACTACCCAAACACCACTGCACTACCCTCAAAACACTACCCCAGCACGACCCCTACACCACCGAAACACCACTGCACTACCCTAAACCCTAGAAAAGAAACCCCACCTCATGCCCAATCCCTCTACCTCTCACACCTCATGGTTCCTCTCTCCTCGTGGTTCCTGCTTCACGTCATCTCTGAGGGCGGTGCACGCTGTTGTGAGGAAACGGAACAGCCTCTGTTTCACAACTGGCATGATCGTCACATGTCTTTAGAACGCATGGTCATTTACCATACATACCTTACAACAAAATTTGTTGTAAAGGCATGCGGGTAAATGACCATGCTCTAAAAAATGCGTAGTAATGACTTTCGTGATGGCACAACGCATGCGTGGTAATGCATGCGTTAGTAATATCACAAAGCAGCAAAAGTCGTTGTAACGACTTGTGAGAAGTTGGCCTGGCCTATGCTGTCCACTAATTATAGTGGGCACCTTGCACCAGTCCAAACAACCCCTTATTGGAGATAGGTTAAAGACAACCTTTATTGAAAGCTATCCTAGTGGTAGCTATGGAGAGCAGCCTTCAGGCTAAGTCTTGAAGGAATGTAAAGCAGCTTGTTTTACCAGTCTATAATCTCTTGAGTGACCAAATGAAAGAGCACCACACCAGGTATATATTCAAAATATATGTATTTATTGCTAAACACACCCCTCTAGTCTCTTTATGAGGCTAGAGTTCAAGTACATAAGTTATAAGTTATTTAAACACAGTAATAGCACAAATACACGTTTGGGCCCTAGGAGCGTACCAAACCATATACCAATAAAGTGGTATAAGAACCACGACTAGAGCTAGACACTAGGCCTAGAGCCTCTAGAAGTGCTTGGACCACAAGGAACCACCCAAGGTAGTGACACAGGGGACCCACGGGAGACGCGTGCAGTGTAATTACACAGCCGCGAATCGCCGTTAACTTCTATGGAGAAAGTCGCGGTTTGGAAATTAAAGAAAAGGGACACTTAAGGAAGGACTTGGAGCAAACCCTTTGAGGAACTAGGTCGTTCTAGAGTCTCTACCCACGGGAGCACCGGAGTACTCTTGTTACCTCACCCAGGAAGCCGGGTGCATAGGTGCCTTTCGGGGTCGGGTTTCAGCTGTCGATTTGAATGGCGATCTGCTGCAAAGTGCTGCTGGCGACCAAGTGAAAAGTGTCCGGGTGGATCCAAAGGTGGATCGGAGATCTGAAGAACCTGAAAGCAGAGGGGACAGAGTCTGGGTCACTAGCCAGTGACCAGGAAGGCGATGAGCAGATGCCCACCGATGTCGAGTGCTTCAGGTAGGTTGACGGTTGTCTTGACTCTTCAGCCACGAGGTCCAGGAGGCGTTGTCGGCGACCAGGAGCAGGATTCGGCTGGTACACGATGTCTGTCGGGTGCTGAGGTGTCGGCGACCGGATTGGACCCAACAAGCCTTGGCAACGGCAAGTCTCGATGATAGATGAAGATTGACGATGATGCAGACCAGCAAGGTCTGGAGGAACTCACCCAGCGAGGGTAAGTGAGGGCAAGCCTGGAGCAATCCAGGGAGCCCAAGTAGAAAAAGATTGGCCTTCGTGGAAGGGCTACCTAGCCAACGGGCTAGCGACCGCGAAGGAGCCTCTGAGACGGTGCACGTGGAGCTGGCTCACAGGACACTCGTGGAGTGGAGGCCAGTGATCTTCGGTGCAGTTGGTGCTGGAGGCTAGGGCTACTCGGAGCCCAAAGCACGACTTCGTGGGAGACCCAGAAGAGGATGCACTTGCAAATGCGTGCAGTGTCCAGGGGTCACGGTTCCACGTTACCCACGACAGCTACGGGCCTCAGCTTTGCTGGGGACTCAGGGCAGCCTCGGGAAGTCTGGAAATCCACCTCTGGTGATGCAAAGACTTCGGCGTCCGACGGGAGCTTAAGCGATGCAGACCGGACAATTGCTTCTTGGTGCCTGCCAAGCAGGGAGTCACTCCTTGACCCCAAGGAGATCTCTTCTGTCCTCTAATCTTAGAGTAGAGCGTCGAAGGTCCAGGATTCTGTGTCAGAGTTTCGTCCAGGGATAATCTAAAGTCCTAAGGACTGGGTTCCTATACTTATACTAAGTTTAGGGGTTGGACTTACTCTGTGGCCCCACCTATGGGTGGGTCAGGCAGAGGGGTGGCTACACCCTTTCCCTTTGTCCAGTTCGCGCCAAAGCAGGGGCTGCAAGCCCCTGATCCGGTTTGAACTGGGGTATGCACAGGGACACCAAATGTGCCCCCAGTGCAGGACTTCAAAGCACCCCGAAAGTGCTCCCGCCCAGCCCCAATACACACTATCCTGTCTGGGAGGTGGTCACACCTCCCTGGGACAGGAAACCTATTGTCCAGGCCTCCCCTGCCGGAGTTTTGGTCAGCAGCAGGAGGCCAGACTTGTGTCTGTGGCAGCAGCATCCATTTTGTGATGCCAGGGCTTTGGAAAGAAGTTACCGGCCAGGCCAGGGTTAACATGTCTCTCCTCTAGAAGGGTGGAATGCTACCCCGCTGCCAGAATTGGCAGGGGGTAGTATTCCAAGATGTTTGACACCAAACACGACATGTTTCGGTGCAGCCATTCCAAAGTTAGCATTTAACGCGAGGTTATAATGCGCTTAAGAGTATATGGTCAGGCTGCACTACAAACAGCATCAGAGAAGGGTCTCCGAACGCTGCAGAGGGGCCCTGCTCATGCAGGGGCACCCTCTCACATAGGAACCACGCACTCTGCCTTCAGGATTGATAAGGCCTGCCATAGGAGTGACTTATAGGTTTATATGTGTGTATGTATATAGTGATATAGGTAGCCTATATCACAGTAAGGGGTGCATGCACCACCTACCCAGGCTGCAGTAGCAGACCTGTGGTGTCAGTTTGGATGGCCTTCCAGGGGTGGCACAATACATGCTGCAGCCCCTGGTAGGCCTCCTGAGGTACCTATGCCCTGGGTACATAGTATACCATATACTAGGGACTTATAAGGGCACTCCAGATTCCAATCAGAGATGTGCCTAAGGCACATGGAAACCATTTTAGAGAGGAAGCAGCTAGGCTGGGGTTCTGATTAGCAGGGCCCCAGCCAGACTAAGGTCGAAAAACAGTGAAGCATCAGCAAAAAGTGGGGTACCCATGTGAAGCAGATCCTACTCTCCTACACAACCCCCCAAACGTAGGGACATTAAACTAACCTTGCCCAGTTAAGTCTTCATGTTCTAAGTGGAAGTACCTAGAGAGTCCATCTGCATTGGCATGGTTACTCCCAGGTCTATGTTCCACTGTGAAGTCCATCCCCTGTAGGGAAATGGACCACCTAAGCAGTTTGGGGTTTTCTACCCTTCATTTGTTTTAGCCATAAGAGGGGCTTATGGTCTGTTTGAACAAGGAAGTGAGTACCAAACAAGTATGGCCTCAACTTCTTCAGAGCCCAGACCACAGCAAAGGCCTCCCTCTCAATGGCTGACCAACGTTTCTCTCTAGGGGTCAGCCTTCTGCTAATGAAAGCTACTGGCTGATCCTGACCTTCTTCATTCAATTGTGACAGTACAGCCCCTACCCCCAATTCAGATGCATCAGTTTGAACAATGAACTTCTTGGAGTAATCAGGACTCTGTAGAATGGGAGCAGTGCACATGGCCTGCTTCAGGTCATCAAATGCCTTTTGACAGCTAACTGTCCACTGAACCTTTTTGGGCATTTTCTTGGAAGTTAAGTCATTCAGGGGTGTCACTATTGATCCATACCCCTTGACAAATCTCCTATAGTACCCAGTCAGGCCTAAGAAGGCTCTCACCTGAGTCTGGGTAGTTGGAGCAGTCCAGTCCATGATGGTCTGGATCTTGCTCTGCAAAGGTTGAACCTGGCCTCCACCCACAAGGTGGCCCAGGTACACAACCTGACTCTGCCCTATCTGGCACTTGGTGGCCTTGATAGTCAGGCCTGCCTTTGCAGGGCCTGTAAAACATTTCTGAGGTGGACCAGGTGATCCTCCCAGGTGGAGCTAAAGACAGCAATATCATCTAGATATGCTGCACTATAGGCTTCCAGACCTGTAAGGACTGTATTCACCAACCTCTGAAAAGTGGCAGGTGCATTCTTCAGACCAAAGGGCATCACCACAAATTGATAATGCCCACTAGGGGTTGAGAATGCTGTTTTTGGCTTTGCATGATCAGCTAGTCTGATCTGCCAGTAGCCAGCTGTCAAGTCAAATGTGCTTAGATACTTGGCTGAGGCCAAAGTGTCTATTAGCTCATCTGCCCTTGGTATTGGATGGGCATCAGTCCTAGTGACTGCATTGGAGACCCCTGTAGTCCACACAAAACCTCATCTCTCTTTTTCCACCACTGGTGTGAGGTTTTGGCACAAGGACCACTGGACTAGCCCAAGGGCTATCTGAGGGTTCAATAACTCCCAAATCCAACATTTTCTGGACTTCTGTCCTGATACAGTCCCTGACATGGTCAGGTTGCCTATAAATCTTATTTTTAATAGGCAGACTGTCCCCAGTGTCCACTTCATGAGTGCACCAGGTGGTCTGACTGGGTGTCAGTGAAAACATGTGTCTAAACTGATTGAGCACCTGTCTACAATCAGTTTGCTGCTGGGTAGTGAGGCTGCCTGCCAAGGCTACACCATCTACTGACCCATCGTCAGGGTTCTGTGAGAGCAGGTCAGGGAGTGGGTCACTCTCTTCCTCCTGCCCTTCATCAGTAGCCATGAGCAAGCCCATGTCTGCCCTGTCCACATATGGTTTTAACCTGTTGACATGGAGAACCCTGTGGGGACTCCTGGGTGTTCCTAGGTCTACTAAGTAGGTAACCTCACCCTTCTGCTCAACAATGGTGTGGGGTCCACTCCATTTGTCTTGGAGAGCTGCTGGGGCCACTGGCTCCAACACCCACACCTTCTGTCCTGGCTGATAAACAGTCAGTACAGCCTTTTGGTCATGCCAGGCCTTTTGAAGTTCCTGGCTAGCCTCAAGGTTTTTAGTTGCCTTTTTCATATACTCAGCCATCCGGGAGCGGAGACCAAGTACGTAGTCCACTATGTCTTGCTTTGGGGGCTTGAGAGGTAACTCCCATCCTTCCTTCACCAAGCACAGTGGACCCCTGACAGGGTGGCCAAACAAAAGTTCAAAAGGGCTGTAGCCAACCCCTTCTGAGGCACCTCCCTGTATGCAAATAAAAGGCAGGGCAAGAGTATGTCCCATCTTCGCCTAAGCTTTTCTGGGAGCCCTTTAATCATGCCCTTCAAGGTTTTGTTGAATCTCTCAACTAAACCATTGCATTGTGGGTGATAGGGTGTGGTGAACTTGTAAGTCACTCCACACTCCTTCCACATTGCTTTTAAGTATCCAGACATAAAGTTAGCACCCCTGTCTGATACAACCTCCTTAGGAAAGCCCACTCTTGAGAAAATTCCCAGGAGGGCCCTTGCCACCACAGGTGCTGTAGTGGTCCTAAGGGGAATAGCCTCTGGGTACCTGGTGGCATGATCCACTACCACCAGGATAAACCTGTGCCCAGATGCTGTTTGGGGATCCATGGGACCAACAATGTCAATCCCCACCCTTTCAAAGGGAACCCCCACCACAGGTAGTGGTATCAGGGGGCCTTTGTAGTGCCACCTGCCTTGCCACTGGCCTGGCAGGTTACACAGGAGCGACAAAACTCCTTGGTGTCTTCAGACATGTGGGGCCAGTGAAAGTGAGGGACAATTCTGTCCCAAGTCTTGTTCTGGCCCAGGTGACCTGCTAAGGGAATATCATGGGCTAGGGTCAATAGGAAGCCCCTGAACTTCAGAGGTATAACCAACCTCCTGGTAGCACCAGGCTTGGGGTCTCTACACTCTGAGTACAAGAGTCCATCATCCCAATACACAGTATGGGGACCACTAGCTTTCCCAGCAGCCTCAGCAGCAGCTTGCTGTCTGAGGGGTTCAAGAGAGGGGCAGCTCTGCTGCTCCTGGCTCAGATCTGCCCTGGAAGGTCCCCCTGTCCCCAAGAACTCAACCTGGTCAGGTTCAAGCTCCTCTGGGACAGTTCCTTCCTCAGGACTGAGATCATCCCCCTCAAGGGACTGATCTTCCTTCTGAGCCAAGGGGAAGGCACTGCCTTTACCCTACTACTCCTCCTCTTGGAAGGCACTTGGTCCATTATTCCAGAATCCAAGGCCTGTTCAGTGCTAGACATTTTGGCTTGTGACCTGGTCACAGCAAACACATCTGCAGGGATCCCCAGCATTTCTGCATGGGTCCTGAGCTCCACTTCTGCCCAAGCTGAAGTTTCTAAGTCATTGCCAAGCAAGCATTCAACTGGTAGGTCTGCACTTACCACAACCTTCTTAAGGCCAGTTACCCCTCCCCAGGAGAAGTTAACAACTGCCAGAGTATGGTCTGTTCTGACATTGCTAGCATTGGTCACTTGGTACATCTCACCAAGTATAACTTGCCCAGGATTCACAAGGTCTTGTGTCACCATGGTGACACTTGCCCCTGTGTCCCTAAATGCCAAAGCCTCTCGTCCATTGATTAAAGGCTGTTGTCTGTACTTGCCCAGATTACTGGGACTCACAGAGGAGGTCACATCCATGCCTCCATCACAGACTAACACAGCCTGAGTGAGTTCTCTGACTAGGTCAGAGCCCATCTCAGTACCCAGGGTCAACCCTACTAAACCCTTGGCTGTAGTACTCCCACCACCAACTGTAACTGTACTAGGGGGAACAGGTGCCTTAGGGGCATTGGTGGGGGCTGGAGTCGAGTCTTTGGACTTGGTGCAATCACTGGTCCAGTGGGTCTTTTGCTTACAGACCTTGCACCATGGTTTTCTTTGGCCTTTCCCTTTGGTAGACTGTGAATCCCCACCTGAAGAAGATTTTGGGGGCCTTGTGAAGACTTTTGATCTTTACCCTTCTCCCCACCCTTATCAGAGTTCTTAGAATCTTGCTTCTTAGGGTCACCACCTTGGTTCTGTACCTTCTGCCTCACCCTGGTTCTGACCCATTTGTCTGCCTTCTTTCCCAATTCTTGGGGAGAGGTCAGATCAGAGTCCACCAGGTACTGATGCAACAGCTGATTTTGACAGTTATTAAGAATCTGCTCCCTCATTATCAGATTGTACAATCCTGTGAAGTCACACACCTTACTGCCCATCAACCAGCCTTCCAGAGCCTTAGCAGAACAATCCACATAGTCTACCCAGTCTTGAGTCTGTGCTTTTTGGGCATCTCTGAACTTTAACCTGTATTGTTCAGTTGTTAGGCCAAACCCATCAATAAGAGCACTCTTCAAGACCTTGTAATTATCAGCATCCTCTTCTCTTACAGTGAGGAGCTTGTCTCTACCTTTGTCTGCAAAGGAGAGCCACAAGATTGCTGCCCACTGCTCCTGAGGGACCTTCTGTACTTTACAGGCCCTCTCTAGAGCAGTTATCCATTTGTGGATGTCATCCCCACTCTGGTAGGGAGGGACAATCTTGCTCAGGTTTCTATGGTCATAAGACCTTTCCCTATCTCTAGGGATATGGCTGCCACCATGGGACTCTAGTCCCAACTGTTTCTCTCTCTAAGGAGATCTAGGGACTCCCTGTCTAGGGCCAATTGCTGTTTTCTGAGTTCAAGCTGAGCTTCCTCATACTGAATCAGCCTCTTTCTCCTCTCATGAGAGGATTCCCTCCTATGAGAGGAGACAGAGGTCCCTATTGAGGTGCCAGAGTGGTTAGACTCCTGAGAAGGAGATCTAGACCTTCTAGGCACACTCACAATCCTTCCTGGGGGACAAAGTGGAGGTCATCCTGAGCCTCCTCCTCATCCACAGGAGGAATTGGGTTTTCCAGGTCAGGGTCATTGTCACCCTCCTGGTCAGTTCCAGAGGGGGCTGGGGGTGTTGCTACCCCTGGCCCCATCCTCATCTTCTGCCCCACCCTCTGCACCTACCCCTTCAGTCCCTAAGGGCCTGTTGAGATCATCAGCCATTAACATCTCTCTCAGATGTTGGGTGGTGGGACTTTGGCCTGTCTTCAGTTTCCTCACATTGCATATTGCTCTCAATTCCAAGAATGGGAGTGTATCATACTTGGAGGAAGAAGCCCATTGGCTTCTGGCAAGGACTCACTGGGTCCTGGCTTTGAAGACATCACTAGTGAGGTGTGGTGTATGCACTACCTACTCTAGTGTGGCCTACTAAACTCTCTTGAGTTGTAGAAAGGGTGTGCTATCCCTTGACACACAACTCTAAGTTCAGTAGAACTTACTGTATACTAAGCTTAATTTATATGTACCTTAGGTACCTTTAGTGGTTTTCAGTTGATCAATTCAATTGAGATTATCTGGTAAAACAATAGCAAGCTGGAATCCCACACGCTGCACACCAATGTGAGAAGTTGGCCTGGCATATGCTGTCCACTAATTATAGTGGGCACCTTGCACCAGTCCAAACAACCCCTTATTGGAGATAGGTTAAAGACAACCTTTATTGAAAGCTATCCTAGTGGTAGCTATGGAGAGCAGCCTTCAGGCTAAGTCTTGAAGGAATGTAAAGCAGCTTGTTTTACCAGTCTATAATCTCTTGAGTGACCAAATGAAAGAGCACCACACCAGGTATATATTCAAAATATATGTATTTATTACTAAACACACCCCTCTAGTCTCTTTATGAGGCTAGAGTTCGAAGTACATAAGTTATAAGTTATTTAAACACAGTAATAGCACAAATACACGTTTGGGCCCTAGGGCGTACTCAAACCATATACCAATAAAGTGGTATAAGAACCACGACTGAGCTAGACACTAGGCCTAGAGCCTCTAGAAGTGCTTGGACCACAAGGAACCACCCAAGGTAGTGACACAGGGGACCCACGGGGGACGCGTGCAGTGTAATTACACAGCCGCGAATCGCCGTTAACTTCTATGGAGAAAGTCGCGGTTTGGAAATTAAAGAAAAGGGACACTTAAAGAAGGACTTGGAGCAAACCCTTTGAGAACTAGGTCGTTCTAGAGTCTCTACCCACGGGAGCACCGGAGTACTCTTGTTACCTCACCCAGGGAAGCCGGGTGCATAGGTGCCTTTCGGGGTCGGGTTTCGTCGTCGATTTGAATGGCGATCTGCTGCAAAGTGCTGCTGGCGACCAAGTGAAAAGTGTCCGGGTGGATCCAAAGGTGGATCGGAGATCTGAAGAACCTGAAAGCAGAGGGGACAGAGTCTGGGTCACTAGCCAGTGACCAGGAAGGCGATGAGCAGATGCCCACCGATGTCGAGTGCTTCAGGTAGGTTGACGGTCGTCTTGACTCTTCAGCCACGAGGTCCAGGAGGCGTTGTCGGCAACCAGGAGCAGGATTCGGGCTGGTACACGATGTCTGTCGAGTGCTGAGGTGTCGGCGACCGGATTGGACCCAACAAGCCTTGGCAACGGCAAGTCTCGATGAAGATGAAGATTGACGATTGATGCAGACCAGCAAGGTCTGAGGAACTCACCCAGCAAGGGTAAGTGAGGGCAAGCCTGGAGCAACCAGGGAGCCCAAGTAGAAAAAGATTGGCCTTCGTGAAGGGCTACTAGCCAACGGGCTAGTGACCGCGAAGGAGCCTCGAGACGGTGCACGTGGAGCTGGCTCACAGGACACTCGTGGAGTGGAGGCCAGTGATCTTCGGTGCAGTTGGTGCTGGAGGCTAGGGCTACTCGGAGCCCAAAGCACGACTTCGTGGGAGACCCAGAAGAGGATGCACTTGCAAATGCGTGCGGTGTCCAGGGGTCACGGTTCCACGTTACCCACGACAGCTACGGGCCTCAGCTTTGCTGGGAGCTCAGGGCAGCCTCGGGGAAGTCTGGAAATCCACCTCTGGTGATGCAAAGACTTCGGCGTCCGACGGGAGCTTAGGCGATGCAGACCGGACAATTGCTTCTTTGGTGCCTGCCAAGCAGGGGAGTCACTCCTTGACCCCAAGGGAGATTCTTCTGTCCTCTAATCTTGTAGTAGAGCGTCGAAGGTCCAGGATTCTGTGTCAGAGTTTCGTCCAGGGATAATCTAAAGTCCTAAGGACTGGGTTCCTATACTTATACTAAGTTTAGGGGTTGGACTTACTCTGTGGCCCCACCTATGGGTGGGTCAGGGCAGAGGGTGGCTACACCCCTTTCCCTTTGTCCAGTTCGCGCCAAAGCAGGGGCTGCAAGCCCCTGATCCGGTTTGAACTGGGGTATGCACAGGGACACCAAATGTGCCCCCAGTGCAGGACTTCAAAGCACCCGAGAGTGCTCCCGCCCAGCCCCAATACACACTATCCTGTCTGGGGAGGTGGTCACACCTCCCTGGGACAGGAAACCTATTGTCCAGGCCTCCCCTGCCGGAGTTTCGGTCAGCAGCAGGAGGCCAGACTTGTGTCTGTGGCAGCAGCATCCATTTTGTGATGCCAGGGCTTTAGAAAGAAGTTACCGGCCAAGCCAGGGTTAACATGTCTCTCCCTCTAGAAGGGTGGAATGCTACCCCCGCCGCCAGAATTGGCGGGGGTAGTATTCCAAGATGTTTGACACCAAACACGACATGTTTCGGTGCAGCCATTCCAAAGTTAGCATTTAACGCGAGGTTATAATGCGCTTAAGAGTATATGGTCAGGCTGCACTACAAACAGCATCAAGAAGGGTCTCCGAACGCTGCAGAGGGCCCTGCTCATGCAGGGGCACCCTCTCACATAGGAACCACGCACTCTGCCTTCAGGATTGATAAGGCCTGCCATAGGAGTGACTTATAGGTTTATATGTGTGTATGTATATAGTGATATAGGTAGCCTATATCACAGTAAGGGGTGCATGCACCACCTTACCCAGGCTGCAGTAGCAGACCTGTGGTGTCAGTTTGGATGGCCTTCCAGGGGTGGCACAATACATGCTGCAGCCCCTGGTAGGCCTCTGAGGTACCTATGCCCTGGGTACATAGTATACCATATACTAGGGACTTATAAGGGCACTCAGATTCCAATCAGAGATGTGCCTAAGGCACATGGAAACCATTTTAGAGAGGAAGCAGCTAGGCTGGGGTTCTGATTAGCAGGGCCCCAGCCAGACTAAGGTCGAAAAACAGTGAAGCATCAGCAAAAAGTGGGGTACCCATGTGAAGCAGATCCTACTCTCCTACAATGGCTGTTTACCGATCGAAGCTGTGCCCTGTTCTTCAGTGAGGCGTTTATTTGATTGAGTAGGAGGGAAGGAATGTGGCTTTTACCGGGAAGTGCATTCCCCGGCTGTTGTGCTGTGAAAGTGTCCGCAGTGAGCCTGGTTTCACTTCCGTGTGAGAGAGTGGAAGTGTCTGTTTGGATCCTGAAGGAGTTCTGTTTGTTGGACGGGGCAGCGCGACATGTCATCAGAAAAACATAGCTAATGGAAAGCGTCCTCCCTGGCAAGTGTGGAGCAGTGCCATGAGAGGTCAATCTGGCAAGTGCGTCCCACCGCAGTAGCGACCGTACCGCGTGATCTCCATAATGCTGCCTCCAGGAGTACGGAGGCAGAAGCGGAACATCGCAGGTCCTCTTGAAGACCGTTGTAGCACTAATTGCTACATTTTGGTACTAGGGCATTTTAACTTTGTTGTTCCTGCCAGATACAAAGAGAAGATCCTGTGTTATTCAGTATGCCCTCGTTACGCTTTTTTTGTGGGTTGTGGTGCTTGTCACTGGGCTGCTCCCGCCGGTTGCACGCGACTGGGCACCCCACCTCGTGTGCCATCTGCAGGGCCTCTGCCCCTCGGATCACTGGTTTCGGTTTCTGGAGCGGGCAACATGTACGAGTTGCTCCCAAAGCGACTGTACCTCGAACACTTTAGGTGAATATCCCCTGCACCAGCATTCCGACGGAAATTCTTTCCTAGCTCTCCCACGTCAACGAGCACGGCTCTGCTCGCGACACCGTATGACGTCATCGGAGCCATAAGAGGACCTCGTCGGCGTGCTGACGTCAGTTCCACCCATTTTTTCCGTGCCACCGAGGCAAACAGGGCACCGAGACATTTTCACATGTATACATAGTATAATAAATATATATATATTCACTGAAAAACCATAGGTTTCAGGCACGTTATAGTTAGAAATTAGCATTTAAAAACCTTAGAAATTCACTGAAAAAACCATAGGTTTCAGGCACGTTATAGTTAGAAATTAGCATTTAAAAAACCTTAGAAATTCACTGAAAAA
>CAWUFW010029748.1:0-18463 GCA_963921515.1 Calotriton arnoldi
TCTGCACATGGCCAAAGGAATGTTTCATTTGCACTGCAGTATTTGGCTCCCCAATTTATGTTGCAATGGGACACATACACTACTTTGCCACAGATGAGTTTTTGGTTCTGTGACCAGGAATGATCCATGCAGTTTGGCAGTTGCAGCTCTTTCTTTGTCAACAATTACCTTTTGGTCACTGTGATGATGAGGGTGTAGACCCCATTGCCACAATGGTCAAAATGTGCTTCGGCTATGGACCCCACACTTGCCTTTTGGTCACTGTGATGATGGGGGTTTAGGCCCCATTGCCACAATGGTCATGGGCTGCTTGCATTGTGGGTGCCACACACATATATGTGTGGCACATGTGCTAGGGGGTCACATTGTATGTTCAAAGTCATGTTCGGTGTTGTAGGCATTTGACACAGCCTACACACGCTTGTCATGGTGGTGGGGGGATGTCTTTATCTTGCATTCCCTAGGTTGTGGTGTGCTTGTTGTGTCATGCATTGTCCATCTTATGAGTGGGGGTGGTAGTAGTGGTAGGCATCCAGCCCCCTGGCTAAGGGTGGTAGTAGTGGTAGGCATCCAGCCCCCCGGGCTAAGGGTGGTGGTAGGCATCCAGCCCCCTGGGTGAGGGTGGTAGTAGTGGTAGGCATCCAGCCCCCCTGGGTGAGGGTGGTAGTAGTGGTAGGCATCCAGCCCCCCTGGGTGAGGGTGGTAGTGGTGGTAGGCATCCAGCCCCCTGGGTGAGGGTGGTAGTAGTGGTAGGCATCCAGCCCCCCTGGGTGAGGGTGGTAGTAGTGGTAGGCATCCAGCCCCCCTGGGTGTGGGTGGTAGTAGTGGTAGGCATCCTGCCCCCCTGGCTAAGGGTGGTAGTAGTGGTAGGCATCCAGCCCCCCTGGCTAAGGGTGGTAGTAGTGGTAGGCATCCAGCCCCCTGGCTAAGGGTGGTAGTAGTGGTAGGCATCCAGCCCCCCTGGGTGTGGGTGGTAGTAGTGGTAGGCATCCAGCCCCCTGGGTGAGGGTGGTAGTAGTGGTAGGCATCCAGCCCCCGGGCTAAGGGTGGTGGTAGGCATCCAGCCCCCTGGGTGAGGGTGGTAGTAGTGGTAGGCATCCAGCCCCCCTGGGTGAGGGTGGTAGTAGTGGTAGGCATCCAGCCCCCCTGGGTGTGGGTGGTAGTAGTGGTAGGCATCCAGCCCCCTGGCTAAGGGTGGTAGTAGTGGTAGGCATTCAGCCCCCATGGGTGAGGGTGGTAGTAGTGGTAGGCATCCAGCCCCCCTGGGTGAGGGTGGTAGTGGTGGTAGGCATCCAGCCCCCTGGGTGAGGGTGGTAGTAGTGGTAGGCATCCAGCCCCCTGGGTGAGGGTGGTAGTAGTGGTAGGCATCCAGCCCCCCTGGGTGTGGGTGGTAGTAGTGGTGAGGCATCCTGCCCCTCCTGGCTAAAGGTGGTAGTAGTGGTAGGCATCCAGCCCCCTGGCTAAGGGTGGTAGTAGTGGTAGGCATCCAGCCCCCTGGCTAAGGGTGGTAGTAGTGTTAGGCATCCAGCCCCCTGGGTGTGGGTGGTAGTAGTGGTGGGCATCCAGCCCCCCTGGCTAAGGGTGGTAGTAGTGGTAGGCATCCAGCCCCCCTGGGTGAGGGTGGTAGTAGTGGTAGGCATCCAGCCCCCCTGGGTGAGGGTGGTAGTAGTGGTAGGCATCCAGCCCCCCTGGCTAAGGGTGGTAGTAGTGGTAGGCATCCTGCCCCCCGGGTAGGGGTGGTGGTGCGCATTCAGGCCCCTGTGTGCATATGTGGCATTGGTGATGGGCATCCCGCCCCTATGGTGCTGCTGTTGCTGGTGTAAGTATATTCAGCATCCCCGTGTATGTGTGTGATGTGTCGTGTACGTGTTGTATGTGTTTTGTGGTTGGTGTCTGGCTTACCTTCTGCGCCGTACGCGTCCGTGCCTGTTCCGGTAGTAGATGTAGAATATTGGTATGATCGGGACGAAGGGATTCATGGTTGGTTCGTGTCGTTCGTCCTTCTCGTTGCTTCGCGTCGTCCTCGTCGCTTCGCCTCGTCCTCGTCGCTTCGCGTCGTCCTCGTCGGTGCCGTGTTCGTCTCGTAGCCGTGGATCGTGTTGTGGCGCGAATCGGAGCTTATGTGCGCCTCTCTCGGATGCTTTAACGTGCCGTGCGTAGCGACGGGTTCGGCGCGTACGGGAAGCGCATCGTACTTGTCCGGCCGGACGGGGCTGCATTTTCCTTCCGTGCGACTCGATTCGGCGTTTCCGGATTCGCCTCGGTCGGAGAACAGGACCTGGTTTGGGTGAGTACGGCTCGGCCGGATTTTTTGCTGTTGTGCGCATCGTACTTGATCGTTCGGTGTGCTGTACGGATCGGTCGGAAAACAGGCTTTCGCATGGCTTTTTTCCCGACCGAATGGTATTGGGTGCGCCTCCGACCGAGATCGGAATCGGCCCCTAAGTCTTTTTCAAATGCAATATGAATTAGCACAAACAATAATCCAAACACTAATTGTTCACATCTTCCCAATAGGCCGAATAATGTTTCCAAGACTTTGGCATCAAAAATATGAGATATTAATTTGGTAATTCATAAGGCAGCCTACATTTGAATTCCAAATGAGCATCATTGCAGTGTGTCCATCCTTTATTGCACTTTAAATACACAGTATAGTGTCCAGATGTTGTAGTAGGTCCATCATGGAAAATAATAGCCACTGCTTTAAAAGTTCTTCCTGACATTGATAATTGACTTGCCACAACATTTTTTATTTTGGTTTCCAATTTTGTTCCATTTGCTCTACAAAGTTGTAGCATTAAAATGACATATTTTCCATATCTGTCTATATGTAATGTTGACAACATGTCTGATATACAACGAGAACATTTAATATCCTGATTACCTGTTTTTACTAATTTGTTAAAAGACACTGATTTCCAATCTGGTATCGTCAAGTATATGAATCGTTCAGTGTCTATTTCAGTAGTAGAACAAAATGAACACTCTTCACATTTATGATCCCATCTGTAACTTACTCCAAATAAATTTTCAATTGCTATTCCTTCATCTTCCTATACTCCAAGCATAAACATAAGAAATTCTTGTGCATCTTGGTGTACATTCAATGAAAATTTCAATGATCCAGTACATATATCCAAAAGATGCCGTATGCCAGAAGCAGTATGGATTTTAGTTCTATCAGTTACCAACTTTTGAAAAATATAATGCCATAAAGAACAGAATCTTTTTTCTCGATTTTCCATAATTTCATGATGAAGATCCTCTAGAAAAAAGACAACATTTACAATTACATTAGCATAGCAGTTTATACCTGAACTATTTTCCAACTGGTATCCTACAATATCATCAACAGTGTCCATTTTCATTTTCTTTGCAGCTTCATCATTCTTTTGAATTGTTTTCTTTTTTTGAATCACACTAGAATGTTTCTCATAGTACCATTTTGGACATACTACACGTTTCTCATATATGGGATATTCACCTAAGTTAGGAGCATAAAGTCTTCTTAACCGATTATACCCTCTTACACAATTTGCATCAGCACTAATCGTTTTCTCGTCAAAATCAATCAAATACAAACCACATAATGTTCTTACTCGAGACAATGCAACATATGCCATGCCCTCTTTAAACACTGTACTTCCAATATTTACTAAAGCACTGTCTACACCTAAACCTTGAGATTTATGAATGGTTACTGCATATGCTAAAGAAAGAGCAAACTGTTTTCTACGAACATACAAGTCTTTTACAAGCAAAAAACGAACAGCAAAACGTCCAATCTGTTTTACTTCTTCAATCTGATCAAATTTAATCTTCAAAAATTAAATTCCCTCTCTGTTCTGATAATTAACAAAATCAACAACTTTTCCCATTGCTCCATTTACTAAACCTTGTTCTACATTCAAATTACGCCGTAAAATTACCCGACAATTTATACACACATATAAAGTTTTTCTAAACCTGCAGTCTTAGACACCGACTTTTCCAAAGAATCTAATTTTGTCTGTAATTTCTCTGAAAGAAGAATAGTAACTCCTTCGTGTTCCATTTTATCAATAGCTTCCATTTTCACTATTGGTTGTTTTTCCAATTTCAAAAGTTCTTGATTGAATGTAGAACACTCTTGCAGTGTAGGCATTAGGCAAACTATAGACTTCTTTTCTCCAATTTTTTTGTACATTATTTCAGCTGGTATGTTTTCATTTGCAAACAAGTTCGTTAAAAGCCGACTTTGTGAAGCTTCTTTACCATGTTTTGTCAAAACACCAATTCTTATATCTTGAAGAATGTTTCCATAATGTTCATCACTTGCTTGTCGCATATTCTTAATAAGTTCTTTATATTCAAAATGAGACCAAATGTTGACGTTTCCAATACTTCCCAAAGATTTCCTAGTGTCTTCATGGACAAGTGTTTTAAAAACAGGTTGCCCTTTCACAGTAGATCGCCAAATACAATTACAGGTTTTCCTCCAAATAGAACATCCTAATCTGTTTTTAAAATCTGTGGCATTCTTAAATGTACAAAGGCAAGCATTATGTTTGAGACCATGCTCACCTCATCAATGATTAGATGTTTCATTTTCTTCAGTACTCTTGACACTTCATAACAAGCTTCTCCAGATAGCTTCTGATATTCCAATTTATTTTCATGTTCAACTGGTAGCATGAGTAATCGATGTAAAGTAATCCCTTTAATGCTGTGTGCTGCTAATCCAGTTGCAGTAGTTACAACACAAGATAAATGGCATCCAGTAGTTTTGTGTAGATAACTGGTGAAAACTTTAATTAAGAAACTTTTTCCAGTTCCAGCTTGACCACTGATGTACATTCGAATAGGTTTAAATGATGTGCATTGGCATTCTTTTTTTTATGTAGCAAACCATGCTGTATCTGTAGTGTTACTTGCTCATATATTTCTTTTCGTTCAATATTTAGTTGTTCTTCGAACTTTCTCAAATCAATAATATCCTCTTGTGCTTGTTGCATTGTCGTTTCTACTTCATTCATGGCTATTGCTGATTCATTTTCAATAATTGGCTGTCCTAGTGGATCTTGACTTAGTGGAGCAGAACTCTGACTATCTTGAGAACTGTCTCTAGCTATTTCAGCTGCAATTTTAGTTTCTTGTTCAGTCTCTTCACTTAACATTTGTAGATAAGTAGGGAAAATTGTGCATTGAATGTTATCTTTACATGCATTAAAAGAATCTCATAGCATTCGAAATCTCCAAGTAATTCCGCTTCACTACGCCAAGGCTTGAAGAGTTGCAGTAGTGCTATACAGAAAAATTCCCTTTTTTCTGGAGTTTCACAACTGAGTTTTCATTAATTAATAAGATTTCCTTTGGCATGTTTTACCAAACATCCATCACATCCAATTACTGCATATTTTTTTTCATTTATATTTTCAATAACATTTCTCTTAAAGCTGTAATGTTGCAGTACTTCATAGAAACATAAGTTTTCCAGATGTGGACTCCTTTTGGGATAGTACGTATCCAACATATTAGTTCTAATGATATCTGTACTTTGTGGTTCATTCAATGCTAAGAATTCAATTTCTTGTAAAGATTTCAAAACTCTATTTCGTGTAGCCACAAGACCTAGACTTCCCCAAATGATTCCTCTTGACTTTGAATATAAACTCGCAGAGCTCAACCGATCCCAACATTCATAGGATCCAATTTCTCGATGTGAAAGCATTTTCAAACTAAAGCTGTACAATTTGTTACTAAGACTCTTCTCTTGTGAAATTTCTTCCCACATTTCCTTCAACTCTGTCTTTTCAGATTTCATTATATATGACGTAACATAGCGAGCAACAGCAATTGAATTATCTGCAACATACTGGATATCCATGTTTGCATTCCACATTGTCAAAATCACTGGATTGTAGTCATTAATATATTTTGAATCTTCAGTTCTTCTGATGTTGTATATATTCTTCAGAGATTTTTGTGTCATAGTATGTCTTACTGCTGACATAAAACTATTGACTCTTCCTTTTGAAATTACTGGACGTGGGAATCCAAAATGATATTTTGTATAAAATTTTCCCTTTGACTTGTATTTTCGTCGACAATATTTTCCACATCGATGACTTTGAAAACGTAAAACTTGTTCTCTTAAGCTCTCTTCTCTTCCTTTTTTTGGAATGGCACACGTAACATACTCTTCGATAAAAGATAAAACAGTTTCATTAGAATCGGTTCAAAATTTAGGTGCATCCTTGATCCATAATAACATGTGTATATGAGGAGCACCTCTGGCTTAGTACTCCTTTCTCCAAAAGAAATCAGTAACTTCTCCAAGAGGTGGATTATTTTTATTGCAGATAAAAGACATCATAGCTTGAAACCTACGATTAAAATATCTGCACACATTCACAGGATCCAAAGAACACAATTCTCCAGCTGTCTTCAATTCAATATTCTTGACATTTGAATTTGCTTGTCGAAGAAATTCAAGTAAATCGTTCCAAGCATATTCAGCACAGCAGAGGGGCCGATTCCGATTTCGGCCGGAAGGTCACCGAACGATGGTCGGAGCCCTTCCGACCGAATCGGAACGTGCCGCTCGGATTCCTTTCCGACCGAGCCATTCCGATGGGCTCTGTCGGAAAAGAATCCGACTCGGATTTCCGGATGGCTCACGACGGGTTCGGAGAGCCCGTCAGCCATCCGGAAATTCCTCTGTACTCCCCCGGCTGCCTCTTTGCGACCGAGGGAGTACGATGGCAGTTTTTCACTGCCTTTTCGTGCTGGTCACTGTCTTTGGGGGCCCCCAGTGGGACCCCATGGGTGCAAGGTCGCCGAATGGCGGCCTGGAGGCACCTATGGTGCCCCTCTGTTGAACCCTGCACCCGGTGGCAGGCACCTTGGGGTGCCGGCCACAGGGTGCAGGGTTGAACTGCACCCCTGCTTTCTCCAATGCCAGCATGTATTCCGTCCGGAATGCATGCTCCCATTGTGGGAGATACGAGTGCGACCGAACAGGGTTCGGTCGCATCGTACTGCCTGGGCCGTAACCGACAACAGCAGGTCGGTCGGTTACGGCTCCGGACCGATGTCGGACAGACCTGAGTCCGTCCGACATCGGAATCGGCCCCTAAGTGTTAGAAACCAGTTAGGAGTACCTACATTTCTTAACATAGATTTAAGTTCGCCGTGATGACAATACCAATACTCATTAGTACCACGTTGACACGCCAGCAAATTAATGAACTGAGATTCCAAAAGATCGTCTCTTTGTTTAACTTTGTCCATAAATTCATTTGCAGAAACATGTGTAAGATGTACTCCTGTTTTTAATATGTGATTCACTGCATATGATAGTCCAGACAAGTCACTTTCAAATAGAAGATGAAATATATTTGGAATACACTGTTGAAATCTTGGATCTTCTGAGTAAAATCTTGTCGTCCAGTATTCTGAAGCTGGAATCTGTACTTCTCGTTCATCATATCGTCCACCTTCTCCAGTGTGAAACAGTTGTGGAAAACAACGAGCTTCTAAACTTTTTTCCCATACACTCATGGGAGTTCTCTTTGCTTTCTTCATTTGAAATAATTAAATAGTGTTTCCAATGACCTCTTTTGAATGTAAAGGATGTATACTGTAATGTTCGTAAATCTCTTCACTCCTGCTCTTGTCCACTTTTTCTATTTGGCCAGTTGAAATTTCTGTATCTTCTTCTAACCATATTTCCTGGTCTTCCACATTTACAATTTTATAATAAATATTATTTTGTACAAGATATAATGTAGCCTTTTGAAGTTTGGTGACATCTACTAACTCTTGCCATATTTTCTGACTCTCTGTTGGTACACCATTAACTAGAATAACTACAGGCTCACTTTCCTCTCTCTCTATACCAACAGTTTCAATATTTTTTTTTAAATCTAAAGGTAAGTACACAACTCTTCCTTTCAGACCTCTTTGTAAATCTGTTGGAGGCAGCTTACCTGTTTTAGGCTCCATACAAACTATAGCCTGAAACGGGTGCAAAGATTGAATAAGAATTGACTCATATGTATTTAAATCTGCCAGTTCCGGAGGAATAGCTACCAACTCTAAGTTATTATGTACAGCTCTAGCTGGCATTTTGTTCTCTTCTAATTTGTTGTAACAATATTTACAAATACGTTGATCAGTACCCAACTCAAAACGACCTTCCACCAACAAATAAGCACCAAATTGCTCCCACTTATCATTATTTTCCTTTTCACTTTTTAAATACACATCAACATTCCTAGTTTGACTTCTATAGTGAGTACGTCGACAATAAATACAAACATAGTTTGGTTTTTCACATGAAAGTATCTTAAACTTTGTAATTTCTTCTTCAAACTTCTCAGTACTAATATCTTCCAACTGTTGTTCATCACCTACACTCATCAAACTCTCACTTTCTCTACACTCCTCTTGTGAATCAAAGAAACGAAACTGTATATCATCACAATCTTTTTTTTACATCCGATACTGATCCATACAAAAGAGCTGTGTTCATTTCACTTAAAGATAATGCAGGACTTTTTACGTAGTACAATCTTCTTACTAACTTCTGCATTTCTGTGTGATGTACTGCTAACATTCTTAAATGATGAAAAGTACTTTTACACACTTTTCTAGAAAGACAAGCCAGAGAATGACCCTGCAACTTACTATAGTTTCTTACTTTACATGGATCTAGTCCTTGCAACATCTTAATCTTCTGTTTAACACTTTTTTTTAGCATATTGTCGCAAGAAAACTCGTAATATATCAATAGATTCCTGTTGAATACTACAAATACTACTACAATCCCACTTATCCACTGGAGCATGTGCATGTCTCCCTTGAACTTCTTCAGCTATTACTTCTTCCACATTTCTAGGAACCATCTTTTCTTTTTCAATTGGACAACCAACCTTTACCTCGTAACAACGACCACAGGTATCAACTGCGTGAACTAATGTATTTTGTTGAAAATAATTTTCTTCTTTAAAAAAGGGCTCAGTACTAGAAGTATGATTCCATTCACCAGAAAAAGCTTTGCAGAGGTTACTTCAATTAACCAGTCTTTTTCTTTTGCTTTTCTCCTTCATAAAGTGCATTGTTTTATTCAATGCTTTCATTCTCTTCAATACCAATATAAATAATTTCCGTTTCAATTCAAAAGCAGTATCTACTACACTTTCAATCTGTTGCTTCTTCTTATATGCGGCAGATCTTTTTTTATACTTTTTACAATCTTTTAATAAATTTTGAATTACTATATTACGAAACATACGTACACGTATGTCCTTAAATTGTTTCTGTCTTTTTGTAACATGTGCTTCTTTTCCATTGTGTTTCTTCATTTGCTTCTCCTTTCTTCAAAAAATGTCTTTCCTCCTTTGATTAGTATATCGGACATTCAATCTCTCCACAACTTTTTTAATAAATTGTTTAGTTCTCCTACCAGAAGCCACTTTATCCTCAGCATCTTTTTGCTGTTTTTCTACTCCACTCGTTTTAGTTTTCATTAAGTACTTCTGCTTCCTTTGTTCTCTTCTCTTTTCATGTTCTCTTGCCATCTTTTATTTCTAATCCAAATAAAATATCTTCCTAAAAAACAAATTATAGTTTAATTATTTTAGTACATTAATTCAAATTTCAAAATTAATAATATTTCAATTTTGAAAATAACAACTAAGCGCAAAATTACAATTAAATTTCTATTGCATTTATATCTCATAAGAAGAGAAAAGTATAAAAATGAGCAAAACATCTGCAAAAACACAAGAGTAGCTGGTCACACAGCCAAAAGGAGAAAGGAAAAAAAACAAAAGGTTTACAAACAACAAAATGAAATACTCAAACAACACAACTACTGAAAAATGTAAGAAATGCAGAAAGAAGCAACAGATGTACAAAAAGAAAAAAGACAGGTGTAGAAGGAGGAAAAAGAAGTGCAGAAACAGTTGTAGAAAAACGCAAGTAAGGTACGGAAACAAATAAAAGGGGTGCAGAAAGAGAGAAAATGAATTGAAAAAAAAATAAGACACTTGCAAAAAGAAAGAAAAGAAGTCCAGAAAAAAGCAACAGAGGTGCAGAAAAACACAAAAAAAGTGCCCAAAGCAGCTAAGACATACAGAAAAAGACACCAGAGGTGCAGAAAGAGACAAGAGAGGTGCACAAACAAGGAAGACTAATGCTGAAAGAGGCAACAGGGGAAGAGGGGAACAGAAAGAAGCAAGAGAGGAGCAGAAAAAAGCGAGAAAAGTGCTGAAAGAAGCAACAGAGATACATACAAAAAGAGACAACATACTTGCAGAAAGAAGCAAGAGAACTCCTGAAACAAATGAGGAAAATGAAGAAACAGGCAAGAGAAGTGCAGAAAAAGGCAAGAGAAGTGCACAAAGAAACAAGGGAAGTGCAGAAAGAAACAAAAGATGTGCAGAAAAAGGCAAAATAGGTGCAGAAAGAGGCAAGAGAACTGCAGAAAGAGGGAACAGAGATATAGAAAGAGGGAAGAGAGGTGCAGAAACAGGGAAGAGGGGTACAGAAAAAAGCAAGAGAGGTGCAAAAGAGAGAAGAGGGGTACAGAAAAAAGCAAGTTAAGTGCAGAAAGAAGCAAAAAAACTGCAGAAAGAAGCAACAAACTTGCACAATGAGACAACAGTGGTGCAGAAAGAGTCAACAGGGGTGCAAAAAGAAGAAAGAGAGGTGCAGAAAGATGCAATAGAGTTGCAGAAACAGGCAAAAGATGTGCAGAAAGAGAGAAAAAGGGGCGCAGAAAGAAGCAAGAGAGGTGCATAAAAAGTGAACAAGGGTACAGAAAAAGGCAAGAGAACTGATCAAAGAAACAAAAGAAATGGAAAAAGAGGCAAGAGAACTGCACAAAGAGGCAAGAGAATTACAGAAATAAGGAAGAGGGGTATAGAAAAAGCCAAGAGGAGTGCAGAAAGAAACAGGTGAGGTGTAGAAAGAGGCAACAGAGGTGCAGAAAGAGCAAGAGAGGTGCAAAACAACGAACTGCACAAAGAGACTACACAGATGCTGAAAGAGGGAAGAGGAGTAGTATGTGTATAGGTAGTTTCTCCTTAACTGTATGACTGCATGGTAGTGTCAGATTTATGTACTTCTCAGGATCCGGATGATGCAATAATGGGTCCACCCCTTGATATTCCCAGACTCCAACCGAAAAGTTACGGAGTCTAAAGGTGTTCAAGTGAGGGATAGGAAAGGTTGGGAACAGCAGGGACAAGAACCTATAAGAGAAAACAACAGGTATCAAACATATGTACTTAATCACGACTACTCTCATAAGGTCTCACTAAAGTGGTATAGGTACCTTTTCCTACACCAGATACGCCAAGCCAAGATTCCCAGAAATAAACAACCAGTTCCTCTTTCCGGATGAACCTACAACAACAACGAGATACGTTATGGATACATACATACATATCCCATGCCTGCCCATGCAATGACTATAGTGCCTAGCACTCCCTGTAGAATTTCTTAATGCTCACCTGGTCTCTTTCTGAACTAGTCCCTAAAACAAGTCGTGCTCAGTCCCCATAATATATAATATGAGATCATAAAGTAGGGTTAATGGAGGCACCCTCTTCGACCTCTAAATCTCATAAAAGAAAAGAATATCTCTTGCTGTTCCCAGTACCAGCGGACAAGAATCCTTCACCGCCGTCCGCCCAGTCTCATAATAATTACTCCTAAATGAAACTCCCGGACTTCCGCGGTTATCTACACCGCCGCCCGAGTGGATACCAAATTCAAAGGGAAATACTTGGCGGGCTATCCACGGTGTGTATACCGCCGCCCTGACAAGTATTAATGAAATAGAAAGAAAACTCGGCGAACGCGGTTCAATTCACCGCCGTCCGCCCTCGATCAAGGCAGTTCCTCTGAAGGTGAATGCGGCTCCTTTCACCGTCTTTGCTTCCCTCCGGAGTCTGCAAAACTCACTCACCGTTAGCCACGAAGAAGATCAGTCACCTGGAAAATGATGTCTCCAACCGGGACGTGCTGAGCCGAGCACGTACGAACATCGCGGAACCTCCAGCCGCGGGAAAAAACAAGACTTCAATTATCAAGCAGAATTACGCACGCTTGACGAGCGTGCGTCGCATCTTTTATAGACGCTAGCTCCTCCTCCCTTGGCTTTCTGGGATAAGTAGTTTAAGGGGCTAGGCAGGCGCCTATGCATCGCGAAACCTGACAGTATGCCCCCCTGCCAAGCGCCTCCTAGAACCAGGCTTGGTGGGAAACCGGCGAAAGAAGGCGTTCACTGCGGCAGGGGCGTGCACGTTGCAACACGGCTCCCACGAGTCATCCTCGGAGGAGTATCCCTTCCAAGAAATGAGATACCACAGCTTGCCCTGCCGATACCGTGAATCTAGAATCCTCTTCACTTCGTATTCCACACCACCGTCATATGATACCGGAGGAGGAGCCCGCCGTCTAGCCCCAAACGCCGGTTTAAGAAGGTTACAATGAAACACCGGATGAATGCGGAGACTGCCAGGCAACCGCAGTTTGTAGGCCACAGGGTTAACTCATCTCACCACGGTGTACGGGCCAATGTACCTCGGATGGAACACACTGCGCAACTTGAATTTAATGTTCTTCGTGGACAACCAAACCCGATCACCTACATGGTACTGGGGTCCATCCGTCCTGTGTCTGTCTTCCCACTTCTTGTACACTAGTTTTGCCCTCATCAAATGTTGCCTCGCCTTCCTGTGGATAGAGCGTAGGGCCTGTATGTGAGCCTGAACAGAAGGTTGGTTGGCAATATCGATAGGCAAGTCGACAGGTAGGGTTTTTGCACAGTAACCAAAATTTGCAACGAATGGGGACACCCCGATAGAACAGTGTAAAGCATTATTGTAGGACAACTCCGCCATCCATAGCAGAGATACCCACGAGTCTTGTGCCTCTACCGCATAGCAACGGAGATACTTTTTCAATGTCTGATTCAGTCTTTCGGTCTGGCCATCTGTTTGCGGATGAAAGCTTGTTGAAACCGCGGACTCTATCTGCAAGGCTTTACACCATGTTCTCCAGAAACTTGCAATGAATTGGGGGCCCCTGTCTGACACTATCACTGTGGGCAAACCATGAAGCCTGATTACTTTGTCCAAGAGTAGTTGAGCCGTCTGACCTGCCGTAGGTAAGTTCTTGCATGGAATAAAATGGCCCATTTTGGTAAGGCTGTCCACTACAACTAGGATGGCGGAATATCCCTGATCCAGAGGCAGGCCGGTGATGAAGTCGAGACTGATGTGTTGCCAGGGCTGTTGAGGTGTAGGCATGGGCATGAGCATTCCTTTTCTTTTTTGATGTTCCCCTTTTCCCCTAGCACATTCTTCGCATTGCGATAAACAGGCACAAACGTCTTTGGCCAATGTTTTCCACCAGAAATGTCTTTGTACTAGATGCGTAGTTTTGCGAATACCTGGATGTCCTGCCAAAGGGGATACATGACACCATTCGTATGCTTTTTTCTGTAGTGCTCTAGTAGAGAGGTATAACTTATTGTTCTGAAAAGGCAGTCCTTGTTTGAGGCTACGCGCACCTTCCTCCTTCGCCCATCTCTCCCACCAGTCTGTCGATTTGTTCTTAGTCACTTCGTTCAGGAAATTATCGACTCTCAGAACACAGATGACCTTTGCAGGATCGATGATCGCTAATGGAATGCTGTTGTGTGTGTCTACTACTGATTCTTGCCTAGACAACGAATCAGCCTTACGATTGTCTGTTCCCGGTCTGAAAGTAATAACGAAGTCAAACTCGGCAAAAAGAGCGTCCACCTCATCTGCCTCTGAGTGAGATGACGCGCAGTCTTCATATACTGCAAGTTACGATGGTCGGAATACACCGTGATCGGATATCGAGCCCCCATAAATACTGACGCCATTCCTGGAAAGCCTTCTTTATCGACAACAGTTCTTTCTCAGCAATGGTGTAGTTCCTTTCTGCGGCAGTTAGTTTCTTGGAAAGATAGGCTACTGGATGTAGTTGTCCCGTGTCTTTGTCTCTCTGAGACAGAATGGCCCCAATGGCTTCATCTGACGCATCAGCTTCAACTATGAAGGGAGCCCCCATCTGGGGATGTCGGAGCACCGGAGCGGTGGTAAATGCCTTTTTCAGATAGGCAAATGCGATAGAGGCCTCATTCGACCATACAAACGGAACCCCCTTGCGAAGCAGCCTGGTGATGGGGACTGCTACCTGAGAGAAATTCAGGATGAACCTGCGATAATAATTCGCAAACCCTAAGTAGCATTGAACATCTCTAGTACTCTTTGGGATGGGCCATTCCTGTACCGCTTGTACCTTGCGCTCTGCCATACATAAACCTTCTGGACACAGTATCACCCCCAGAAACTCTACTTCACGCACCCCAAATTCGCATTTGCTCAGTTTACAGAACAGACGGTATTCCCTTAGTCTTTCCAATACCAAAACGACATGTTTGTGATGTACCTCATCTGACACAGAGTAAATGAGGATATCGTCAATATATACAACAACGAAACGGTCCACATACTCTTTCAGGACGTCATTCAGAAAATACTGAAATGCCGCCGGTGCGTTGCAAAGACCGAACGGCATTACAGTATATTCAAACAATCCATACCGTGTCTTAAAAGCCGTTTTCCACTCATCCCCCTCTCGAATGCGTACTAAATGGTAGGCCCCTCTTAGATCTAACCGGGTGTAAACTGTGGCTTCCCTCACCTGATCTAACAAAACTGTAATCAGGGGCAAAGGGTATCTGTTACGAACAGTGTTTTTATTCAAACTCCTGTAATCACAGCACGCTCGCAACTCTCCACTAGCCTTCGCTATAAAAAAAGAGGGGATGCTGCTGGAGAACGAGAGGGCCTAATGAAACCAATTTTCCAAAAATGATCAAGATATTCTCTAAGGTGACGGGTTTCTGGGTCTGACAAAGCGTACACCCTACATGATGGAATGACTGCTCCCTCAATCAGATCGATCTGGCAGTCGTAAATCCTGTGTGGTGGAAGCTGTTCTGCCTGCACTTCGCTGAAAACATCCTCAAACTGAGAATATTCTATTGGTAGTACTACCTCCTTTTCCGCTGCTGTGGCTACACAAAAAGGGTAAGTCAGTGCTGCTGCCTGAGACCTATGTTCCTGTATACAATATTCCTCACATTCCTTCAACAGAAACCTTACCGTCTTGTCTTTCCAGTCTATAGTAGGGTTGTGTTGCCAGAACCATGGCATACCCAGTATTACCTCGTACTGAGGGGCGTCTATGATGTTTAAGACTATCTGGCACATGCATCAAGGTAGGCTATTGCGATTCCTTAATTGCGATTATTAAGGAATCGCAATTAAGGAATCGCAAAAGCCTATGCATGTAGGAATCGCTATAAAAATAGCGATTCCTAAACATTCCTTAATTGCGAGTCGCAAATTGCGAGTCGCAATTAAGGAATGCCGTCCCATTCATTCCTATGGGCCTACAGGCCCATAGGAATGAATTGGAGATTGCATGCGCAATTTGCGAGTACCAGTAGGTACTCGCAAATTGCTCATGCAATTTCAAGAGTGCAAGGGTGTCAAAATGACACCCTGTTGCACCCTGAAATTGTGATGTGCACCCATGTTGCGCACACATATGCCCCAAGGGCATGTGTGTGTGTAACCTAAAACTTTAAAAAATGCATTTTAGTGCATTTTTCAAAGTTTTGCAAATTACAGACAAGTTTGATTTGTCTGTAATTTGCGGTCCCAAATAGCGAAATCGCTATTTGAAAGTGCTTCTAGCATTGCATTTAAGGAATCGCAAATTGCGATTCCTTAAATGCAATCGTATTAGGAATTCGCAAATAATTGCGAATTCTTAAATTACGCATAGGAAACTACTTTCATGCATCTCCAAAGGCCAATTTGCGATCGCAAACGGCCGATTTTTGCGAATCGCACCGTTTGCGATCGCAAAAACCTTTGATGCATGTGCCCCTATGTCTTCTAGATGTTTTCTCTTCTCGTCTTCTATGGAAAGCTTTAAGACCTCTGTTTGGTCCGTAACGAGCCCTGATTTTAACGGCTTTCCATCCACCGCCAAGACCTCCTCCGGGGTATCACGGGGTACACAACCGACAGCCAAACTTCTCACCAACCCACTATCAATAAAATTCCCTGTTGCTCCTGAATCCAACATGGCTAACACTTGGTGTATGTGTTGTTTGTATTCGAGACCCACAGTCAACACTATGTGTGATTCCGTATCCTTTACTTGGGTGTTTGATAAGGACGGTATCTTCCACTCCTTTTCTCCTGACAAGACAGATAGACTAGTGGCTGGTGCACAGGAATCGGTGCTAACAACTGAAACAGACGCCTTCTTACTCTTGTAAGGAAAACCTTGTGTCTTAGGTTTGGAAGGGCAGTTGCGTACAAAATGCCCTCTTTTGCCACAATACATACACAAACCTTGTGTGCGACGGCTCTCTCTTTCTTTACGCGAGAGAGGTACCTTGATGGCCCCTCTCTACATGGGTTCATTCGTACTGTCACTGCTAACCGTCTCCCTTCTAGGATTCCTGTCTGACCTATAGAAGGCCCGATCGCCTTTATGCTTTTCTCCCCCTCTTTCAGTCATGCGTCCATCCAATCTTAGCGTCAGACTGATTAAATCAGAACAATTGGTAGGCTGTGGATCTATTTGGGCTATCACGTCCTTCAGCTCCTCACATAACCCTTGATAAAAAAGAGACATCCTCTTTTCCTCTGGCCAAGCTGCTTCAGCAACCAACCGATTGAAGGACGTCAGATACGTTACCAGATCGTGCCTTCCTTGCTTTAATTCCAACAATTCCCTGTCTGCACTAAAGGTAGTGGTTTTTCTATCGAACACTCTTTCAAGAGCCGCACGGAAAGCATCCCAATCAGACAACACCGGGTCATTGTTTCTAACCAAAGGAACAGCCCAATTGGCTGCATCCCCTACTAAATATGAGATCGCGAACGCTACCCTGGAGTGATTATTCGGAAAGGACGAGGGCTTACAAGAGAAATGAAGCAGTATTTGAGTTAGAAACACCTGTATCTTTTGTGGGTCTCCAGCATACCTCTCGGGGCTCGCCAATGGGATAGGAGGAGGAACCGTGACATGTATTTGAGGGCTACCAGCGACAGATACATCGAAAGGGTTTCTAGTCAACTTATCTACCCTATCTTTCAAAGCCGCTGTCTCTGCTCTGGATGCCGCAAGTTCCTGTTGAACTAAGGCCAATGCCTGAACCACGTCATCCATGGACGCCATATGGTGCAACACCCAGACCGGGAGAAGTATCTATCTTGGGTGCGTAATTCTGTCAGATTTATGTACTTCTCAGGATCCGGATGATGCAATAATGGGTCCACCCCTTGATATCCCCAGACTCCAACCGAAAAGTTATGGAGTCTAAAGGCGTTCAAGTGAGGGATAGGAAAGGTTGGGAACAGCAGGGACAAGAACCTATAAGAGAAAACAACAGGTATCAAACATATGTACTTAATCACGACTACTCTCATAAGGTCTCACTAAAGTGGTATAGGTACCTTTTCCTACACCAGATACGCCAAGCCAAGATTCCCAGAAATAAACAACCAGTTCCTCTTTCCGGATGAACCTACAACAACAACGAGTTACGTTCTGGATACATACATACATATCCCATGCCTGCCCATGCAATGACTATAGTGCCTAGCACTCCCTGTAGAATTTCTTAATGCTCACCTGGTCTCTTTCTGAACTAGTCCCTAAAACAAGTCGTGCTCAGTCCCCATAATATATAATATGAGATCATAAAGTAGGGTTAATGGAGGCACCCTCTTCGACCTCTAAATCTCATAAAAGAAAAGAATATCTCTTGCTGTTCCCAGTACCAGCGGACAAGAATCCTTCACCGCCGTCCGCCCAGTCTCATAATAATTACTCCTAAATGAAACTCCCGGACTTCCGCGGTTATCTACACCGCCGCCTGAGTGGATACCAAATTCAAAGGGAAATACTTGGCGGGCTATCCACGGTGTGTATACCGCCGCCCTGACAAGTATTAATGAAATAGAAAGAAAACTCGGCGAACGCGGTTCAATTCACCGCCGTCCGCCCTCGATCAAGGCAGTTCCTCTGAAGGTGAATGCGGCTCCTTTCACTGTCTTTGCTTCCCTCCGGAGTCTGCAAAACTCACTCACCGTTAGCCACGAAAAAGATCAGTCACCTGGAAGATGATCTCTCCAACCGGGACGTGCTCAGCCGAGCACGTACGAACATCGCGGAACCTCCAGCCGCGGGAAAAAACAAGACTTCAATTATCAAGCAGAATTACGCACGCTTGACGAGCGTGCGTCGCATCTTTTATAGACGCTAGCTCCTCCTCCCTTGGCTTTCTGGGATAAGTAGTTTAAAGGGCTAGGCAGGCGCCTATGCATCGCGAAACCTGACA
>CAWUFW010029749.1:0-18461 GCA_963921515.1 Calotriton arnoldi
GGGCAGTGCAGTGGTGTTCGGGCAGTGTAGGGGGCATGCTGGGGGTGGTGTTTCAGGGTTTAGGGCAGTGCAGTGGTGTTCGGGCAGTGTAGGGGGTCGTGAAGGGGGTGGTGTTTCAGGGTTTAGGGCAGTGCAGTGGTGTTCGGGCAGTGTAGGGGGCGGTGCAGGGGGTGGTGTTTCAGGGTTTAGGGCAGTGCAGTGGTGTTTGTGTAGTGTAGGGGTCGTGCTGGGGGTAGTGTTTTAGGGTTTAGGGTAGTGCAGTGGTGCTTGTGTAGTGTAGGGGTCATGCTGGGGTAGTGTTTTAGGGTTTAGGATAGTGCAGTGGTGTTTGTGTAGTGTAGGGGGTCATGTTTTAGGGTAGTGCAGTGGTGTTTGGGTAGTGTAGGGGGTCGTGCTGGGGGTAGTGTTTTAGGGTTTAAGGTAGTGCAGTGGTGTTTGTGTAGTGTAGGGGGTCGTGCTGGGGGTAGTGTTTTAGGGTTTAGGGCAGTGCAGTGGTGTTCGGGCAGTGTAGGGGGTCTTGCTGGGGTGGTGTTTCAGGGTTTAGGGCAGTGGTGTTCGGGCAGTGTAGGGGGTCTTGCTTGGGGTGATGTTTCAGGGTTTAGGGCAGTGCAGTGGTGTTCGGGCAGTGTAGGGGTCTTGCTGGGGGTAGTGTTTCAGGGTTTAGGGCAGTGCAGTGGTGTTCGTGCAGTGTAGGGGTCGTGCTGGGGATGGTGTTTCAGGGTTTAGGGCAGTGCAGTAGTGTTCGGGCAGTGTAGGGGTCATGCAGGGGTGGTGTTTCAGGGTTTAGGGCAGTGCAGTGGTGTTCGGGCAGTGTAGGGGGTCGTGCTGGGGGTGGTGTTTCAGGGTTTAGGGCATTGCAGTGCAGTGGTGTTCGGGCAGTGTAGGGGTCGTGCTGGGGGTGGTGGTTTAGGGCAGTGGTGTTCGGGCAGTGTAGGGGTCTTGCTGGGGGTGATGTTTCAGGGTTTAGGGCAGTGCAGTGGTGTTCGGGCAGTGTAGGAGGTCTTGCTGGGGGTAGTGTTTCAGGCTTTAGGGCAGTGCAGTGGTGTTCGGGCAGTGTAGGGGGCATGCTGGGGGTGGTGTTTCAGGGTTTAGGGCAGTGCAGTGGTGTTCGGGCAGTGTAGGGGTCGTGAAGGGGTGGTGTTTCAGGGTTTAGGGCAGTGCAGTGGTGTTCGGGCAGTGTAGGGGTGGTGCAGGGGTGGTGTTTCAGGGTTTAGGGCAGTGCAGTGGTGTTTGTGTAGTGTAGGGGTCGTGCTGGGGTAGTGTTTTAGGGTTTAGGGTAGTGCAGTGGTGCTTGTGTAGTGTAGGGGTCATGCTGGGGGTAGTGTTTTAGGGTTTAGGATAGTGCAGTGGTGTTTGTGTAGTGTAGGGGTCATGTTTTAGGGTAGTGCAGTGGTGTTTGGGTAGTGTAGGGGTCGTGCTGGGGTAGTGTTTTAGGGTTTAAGGTAGTGCAGTGGTGTTTGTGTAGTGTAGGGGTCGTGCTGGGGGTAGTGTTTTAGGGTTTAGGTAGTGCAGTGGTGCTTGTGTAGTGTAGGGGGTCATGCTGGGGGTAGTGTTTTAGGATAGTGCAGTGGGGTTTGTGTAGTGTAGGGGTCATGTTTTAGGGTAGTGCAGTGGTGTTTGGGTAGTGTAGGGGTCGTGCTGAGGGTAGTGTTTTAGGATTTAGGTTAGTGCAGTGGTGTTGGGGTAGTGTTTTAGGGTTTAGGGTAGTGCAGTGGTGTTTGTGTAGTGTAGGGGGTCGTGCTGGGGGTAGTGTTTTAGGGTTTAGGGTACTGCAGTGGTGTTTGTGTAGTGTAGAGGTCATGTTTTAGGGTAGTGCAGTGGTGTTTGGGTAGTGTAGGGGGTCGTGCTGGGGGTAGTGTTTTAGGATTTAGGTTAGTGCAGTGGTGTTTGGGTAGTGTAGGGGGTCATGCTGGGGGTAGTGTTTTAGGGTTTAAGGTAGTACAGTGGTGTTTGTGTAGTGTAGGGGGTCGTGCTGGGGGTAGTGTTTTAGGGTTTAGGGTAGTGCAGTGGTGCTTGTGTAGTGTCGGGGGTCATGCTGGGGATAGTGTTTTAGGGTTTAGGGTAGTGCAGTGGTATTTGTGTAGTGTAGGGGGTCATGTTTTAGGGTAGTGCAGTGGTGTTTGGGTAGTGTAGGGGGTCGTGCTGGGGGTAGTGTTTTAGGATTTAGGTTAGTGCAGTGGTGTTGGGGTAGTGTTTTAGGGTTTAGGGTAGTGCAGTGGTGTTTGTGTAGTGTAGGGGGTCATGCTGGGGGTAATGTTTTATGGTTTAGGATAGTGCAGTGGTGCTTGTGTAGTGTAGGGGGTCGTGCTGGGGGTAGTGTTTTAGGGTTTAGGGTAGTGCAGTGGTGTTTTTGTAGTGTAGGGGGTCATGTTTTAAGATGCAACGCTCCAATACCTGACCAGTCTGCACTACATAAAACTGCAAAAAACTAAAAATAAAAAGTGTTTTTCTCACTTTTGTCATTGGGCTATATGTGGGCTACATCTGGGTAATATTTGTGCTACATTTGGGCTCTTTTTTCACTGGTGGCCATCTTGGAAGACTTCTTTGTTATGAAGTTTCCTAATTTCCTCATTTACTGCAGTCTCCTCAGTAGGAAATGCTTTCAGTTTTTTACTTTGATTCCATCAAGAAGGCATTCAGATGTGTCACACATTTGCCATAAATTCAGAATGTTAGCACTCTAGTTGTTCATTAGATCACTGTAGTAAAGCTACTGCTCACCAAGGAGTTAACTGGAAGTCTACTGCTGGTATTGAAAGTGATTGTTTCAGTCTGCATGTCAGAATTTTCTAATGAAATAGAAGAGGATTTGAGATCTCACTTAAAACATGCACTAAATTTTCTTTTGCAGCACTAACCATAATTTCTATGGCAAAATGAACCCCTCATTTTGTTCCTTTTTAAATTAAATGTTTTAAGTGTTACCAGTTTATTCCAATCAAGATGGCTTCAGGTGTGCCATACTTTTGTCATAAGTAAGGCTGTTAGCACTCTAGTTGTTCTTTAGAACACTCTGGGAAGCTGCAGTAGAACACAAAGGCATCAACTGACAGGCTGCTCCTGTTGAAATATAACAGGAAGATATTTGAGATCTCACTTAAAACATGTCCTAATTTTTCTTTCTACAGCACTAACCATAATTTCTATGGCAAAATGAACCCCCTCATTTTGTTCCTTTTTAAATTAAATGTTTTAAGTGTTACCAGTTTATTCCAATCAAGATGGCTTCAGGTGTGCCATACTTTTGTCATAAGTAAGACTGTTAGCGCTCTAGTTGTTCTTTAGAACACTCTGGGAAGCTGCAGTAGAACACAAAGGCATCAACTGACAGGCTGCTCCTGTTGAAATATAACAGGAAGATATTTGAGATCACACTTGAAACATGTCCTAATTTTTCTTTCTACAGCACTAACCATAATTTCTATGACAAAATAAACCCCATCATTTTGTTCCTTTTTAAATTAAATGTTTTAAGTGTTACCAGTTTATTCCAATCAAGATGGCTTCAGGTGTGCCATACTTTTGTCATAAGTAAGGCTGTTAGCACTCTAGTTGTTCTTTAGAACACTCTGGGAAGCTGCAGTAGAACACAAAGGCATCAACTGACAGGCTGCTCCTGTTGAAATATAACAGGAAGATATTTGAGATCACACTTGAAACATGTCCTAATTTTTCTTTCCAGAGCACTGACCATAATTTCTATGACAAGATGAACCCCATCATTTTGTTTATTTTAAATTAAATGTTTTAAGTGTTACCAGTTTATTCCAATCAAGATGGCTTCAGGTGTGCCATACTTTTGTCATAAGTAAGGCTGTTAGCACTCTAGTTGTTCTTTAGAACACTCTGGGAAGCTGCAGTAGAACACAAAGGAATCAACTTACAGTCTCTGCCCTTGTTGGATGTACATGTTTTACTGAGAATGTCAGACTTCATTCTCACATGACTGAGAAAGATAATGTGAATTTACAGAAAATATATTCTCATTTTAGCTTCTGGAGCACCTTCCAAAACTGTATGGGACAAGCATGTGAAAATAGTTTTCTCTCAAACATGATTCATGATATCCCAGCAGAAGGTTTTTCACAGGGTAAAATCACCTTAGAACACACCACAATTCCTGAAATTAGTATGGTACCATCAACAAATGAATTCTAATGTAACTAAAGTCTGTTATCACCCTTTATAGTTCTCCTTTTGGTAACCCTCAAAATCTTTGATTCACTACAATGCATTTCAATGGGGTACTATCATTTATATTGGTCCCAAGATGGCTGCCAGCAATTCCAGGATGAAGTGCTGACAGCCAATCAGATTTCACGATGACATATGTGGTTAGGCTCCGCCCAGATATATATGTGTTTTTACTTTTGATTTTCTCAGCAACTACTGAACGGATTTACACTATTTAACAAAAAGGGTTCTTTCTGAACCAAGAACTACCTCTTTGCCAAATTTGGTGTAATTCCGTTCAGCAGTTCGGGCTGTAGCCTTGCATAAAGTTTCTTATGGGAAATTGATTTTCTGACTTTTATTTTTTTAATTTCTCCGCAACTACTGAACGGATTTACACCATTTAACAAAAAGGGTTCTTTCTGAACCAAGAACTACCTCTTTGCCAAATTTTGTGTAATTCCGTTCAGCAGTTCGGCTGTAGCCGTGTCTAAAGTTTCCTATGGGAAAATGAATGGGGAAAACACGTTTTGGGACCCCCCTTTTTTCTCGGCCCCCGCTTGACGAATCACCCCAAAACTTTCAGGGTAGGAGTAGACCGGAGCGGGCCATAAAGTTTGAAAATTTTGCGAAGATTCATCAACCGACGCAAGAGCTATTTCAAATAGAATGTCGCGGATTTCCTATGGAAAATAGGTCCTAACTATAACTATCTACTGGCGACCGCCAGTAGATAATATATATATATATATATATATATATATATATATATATATATATATATATATATATATATATATATATGAGAGTTCCGAATTTCCACCAGGAAACGCCGTACGCCTGCCTTTACGTGTCGGTGCCAGCAGTGGGGGCAGACAGCCACAATAATCTGAAACGTTCCTCACTCCAAAGAATGAAGCAGCACACCCAATTCCACAACAAGTGATTTATTTGCAAAAAACAATGCGTTTCAGCCTGGACGGCCTTTATCAAGTTACCCAAGCCGTTTCTGGTCCACCATTAAATGCTCGTGATGTCACTATAGACATAGAAGAGTTACTGCAGCATCAAGAATGTAATTCATTTAATTTCAATCACCATCCATAGTTATGTCGAAATCGCAATGTAATTTCAAAGAAAGTAATGCTTATAATGATAATTCATAATAAATTCAATTCAACGAAAATATAAGTAAAATAATTCATCAATGTGACAATATTATACATTGGTATTCTGTGCCGCAAAGTAATCAAATGCATATAAGTAACAGGCGTTCCACCATGTTAAACACACATATTTTTCATTATCCTGATCTAAAGCTTATTGAATATATACAGCCAGTGCTATATACGCATTGCTAGGAGTCCCTGAGCATGGAAACAAGATTGCGGCAATTCCGCTACTCGGGTAGTAGTGGTCACATGACCTAGTTCACAGAGAAGAGCAATTCTTACATCTGATATGTGTTGGAAATACAGCACGTCCCTGGACTGATCCACTACACAACCATGTAATTAGACGGTTAAACAATCCTGAATTTTAACAATGCATAAAGTACAATTTGTGCATGGACATAACGCTAAATTAGCAGCGACATCACGATATCATAGTCATCAATTCATCAATATACATGGCAAATGCCCCATACTTTTTTGACCTGGATATCAGGCTTGGGATAAAAAGAAGGAAGAATAAGAAATGAAAAAATATGTGGGTGTTCCAATTTCTATATTCCCCCTACGTGCAAAACAAAAAAAAAAATATAATAATTAATTAATATAGATCTAGGAAAGGGGCGATTGGATACCTTACCATTCTTCACATGTTGAATGGTCCTCAACCCAAACAAATATGAGAACCTTAACTGCTGGACACACCAATAGGCAGCCTATTCCGAGTGTCTGATATCTAAATTCAATAATCATGGAGGGTTGTTGAATATGTATATATATAGTCCCAGGATTACATTCTCGATGCTGCAGTAACTCTTCTATGTCTATAGTGACATCACGAGCATTTAATGGTGGACCAGGAACGGCTTAGGTAACTTGATAAAGGCCGTCCCGGCTGAAACGCGTTGTTTTTTGCAAATAAATCACTCGTTGTGGAATTGGGTGTGCCGCTTCATTCTTTGGAGTGTGGAATGTTTCGGATATATATATATATAAATATATATATATATATATGTATTCACTGAAAAAACCATAGGTTTCAGGCACGTTATAGTTAGAAATTAGCATTTAAAAAACCTTAGAAATTCACTGAAAAACCATAGGTTTCAGGGGCGTTATAGTTAGTTGGACATTTCACTCGTACAAAACCATAGAAATTCCCCGTTATAGTTAGTTCAGCTAACTATAACTCGCGTGCCCGCAATGCACTGCTGATGACGTCACATATTACATCACTCATGACATGGTCAGTGACATCACTGATGACATCTCAAATGACATCACTGATGACATCACTGATGACATCATCCAGTGAATGTGTGTTTTTCTGAAAATTAAATATGTTTTATATATGTATATCTCAAGGTCGATGGAAGAATAAATGGGTATATAAGTGCCTAAATGGATGATTTTCTTTTGTAAAATTGATTGTATAACTGACTGATTAAGTGTATCTTAGTGAATACATGGGTTAGTGAGTAATGTTTAAATATGAAAATATCTGTATCAGTCTCTCACTTTGTGTATAAGTGGCTGCATGGGTTGGTGAGTAGCTACAAGAGTGTCTAATGGGTTATTAGTTGGTTTTTTGAGTATCAGTATGAGTGTCTGAGTGTCTGTATGGTCCGGTGGGGGGTATTACTTAGTGCATAGATGCATGAATGAGTGACTCACTGTTTGTATGTGTTGAAGACAGCATGTGTGCAGGACTGTATAGGTGGATGAGTGTGTGTATGGGTGTGTTAGTGAGTGAATGACTGTCTCAAGTGTCTTTATGAGTAACTACATATGTTTTAAACTAGTATATGTGAGTATTGGTGTATATAAGTGAGTATATGTGAGAGTGAGAGATTGGAAGAGTTCCTGTACAAATAAGTAGGTGTTTCTATAAGTGATTGTTTAAGAGAGTAAGTATGTGTAAGTTTCTGTAGAAGTAAGTGTAGTAGTGTGTGTATAACTGTATATGCAAGTAAATGGATGTTTGATACTTTGTTTGCATGTGTGACTATGTGTGTGAGTAACTCTATGGATGAGTGGCGGTGTGTAACAAGATGTATAGGTGTATGAGTACATATGATGAGTGAGTACATGTATGAGTGACTGTATAGGGACTGTTGATGAATGAGTGGATGTGTGTGTAGATCTTGGAATTACTGAATAGGTGGTATTGGTATGTCCATTGTTTTGAAAATGTCAGTTTGTATTTTTGAGTGTGTGTATCAAAGGTTATATTAGGGTGAGAGGAGGTCTGCCACTCTATCACAAGGATGATGTCATCAGTGATGTCATTTGAGATGTCATCAGTGATGTCATGAGTGATGTCACTGACCATGTCATGAGTGATGTAATATGTGACGTCATCAGCAGTGCATTGCGGGCGCGCGAGTTATAGTTAGCTGAACTAACTATAACGGGGGAATTTCTATGGTTTTGTACGAGTGAAATGTCCAACGAACTATAACGCCCCTGAAACCTATGGTTTTTTCAGTGAATTTCTAAGGTTTTTTAAATGCTAATTTCTAACTATAACGTGCCTGAAACCTATGGTTTTTTCAGTGAATATATATATATTTATTATACTATGTATACATGTGAAAATGTCTCGGTCCGCCTGTTTGCCTCGGTGGCACGGAAAAAATGGGTGGAACTGACGTCAGCCCGCCAACGAGGTCCTCTTATGGCTCCGATGACGTCATACGGTGTCGCGAGCGGAGCCGTGCTATTATGACGTCCTCGTTGACGTGGGAGAGCTAGGATAGAGTTTCCGTGGAATGCTGGTGCAGGGGATATTCACCTAAGTGTTCAGGCTAGTTCTTTGGGAGCAACTGTTTATGTTGCCACTCCAGAAACCAAAACCAGTGATCAGAGGGCAGAGGCCCTGCAGATGGCACATGAGGTGGGGTGCCCAGTCGTGTGCACCGGTGGGGCAGCGAAGTGACAAGCACCACAACCCACAAAAAAGGTAACGAGGGCACTGAATAACACAGGATCTTCTCTTTGTATCTGGCAGGAACTACGAAGTTAAAATGCCGTAGTACCAAAATGTAGAATTAGTGCTACAACGGTCTTCAAGAGGACCTGCGATGCCGCTTCTGCCTCCCGTACCCTGGAGGCGGCACATGGGTCACGCGGTACGGTCATACTGTGGTGGGACGCACACTCGTTGACCTCTCATGGCACTGCTCCACACTTCAGGGAGGACTCTTTCCATTAGCTATGTTTTCTGATGACGTTTCGCGCCGGCCCCGTCCAACAACAGAACTCCTTTAGATCCAAACAGACTATTTCACTCTCTCACCGGAAGTGAAACCAGGCCACGCGGACACTTTCACAATACAACAGCCGGGAATGCACTTTTCGGTACAAAAACCACATTCCTTCCTCCTAATTAATCAAATAAACGTCTCATTGAAGAACAGGGGCCAGCTTCGATCAGTAAGCAGCCGTTACAACGACTTTTTTACTTCGCGATACCATTACAACGCATGCATTACTACGCATGCGTGTACATCGCAAAGTCATTACTACGCATTTTTTTAGAATGCATGGTCATTTACCACGCATGCCTTTACTACGAATTTTGTTGTAAAGGTATGTATGGTAAATGACCATGCGTTCTAAAAAACATGTAGATGATCCACGTCGTTGTAAGGAAACAGAGGTTGTTCCGTTTCCTCACAACGACGTGCACCGACCCTCAGAGACGACGTGAAGCAGGAACCATGAGGAGAGAGGAACCATGAGGAGTGAGAGGTAAGGGGGAATGGGCATGAGGTGGGGGTTTCTTTTCTAGGGTTTAGGGTAGTGCAGTGGTGTTTGGGTGGTGTAGGGGGTCGTGCTGGGGGTAGTGTTTTAGGGTTTAGGGTAGTGCAGTGGTGTTTGGGTAGAGTAGGGGGTCGTGCTGGGGGTAGTGTTTTAGGGTTTAGGGTAGTGCAGTAGTGTAGGGGGTTGTGCTGGGGGTAGTGTTTTAGGGTTTAGGGTAGTGCAGTGGTGTATGGGTAGTGTAGGGGGTCGTGCTGGGGTAGTGTTTTAGGGTTTAGGGTAGTGCAGTGGTGTTTGAGTAGTGTAGGGAGTCATGCTGGTGGTAGTGTTTTAGGGTTTAGGGTAATGCAGTGGTGTTTGTGTAGTGTAGGGGGTCATGCTGGGGGTAGTGTTTTATGGTTTAGGGTAGTGCAGTGGTGTTTGGGTAGTGTAGGGGGTCGTGCTGGGGAAGATTTAGGGTTTAGGGTAGTGCAGTGGTGTTTGGGTAGTATAGGGAGTCGTGCTGGGGTAGTGTTTTAGGGTTTAGGGTAGTGCAGTGGTGTTTGTGTAGTGTAGGGGTTGTGCTGGGGTAGTGTTTTAGGGTTTATGTTAGTGCAGTGGTGTTTGGGTAGTGTAGGGGGTAGTGCTGGGTTAGTGTTTTAGGGTTTAGGGTAGTGCAGTGGTGTTTGTGTAGTGTAGGGGTTAGTGCTGGGGTAGTGTTTTAGGGTTTAGGGTAGTGCAGTGGTGTTTGGGTAGTGTAGGGGTTCATGCTGGGGGTAGTGTTTTAGGGTTTAGGGTATGGCAGTGGTGTTTGGGTAGTGTAGGGGGTCGTGCTGGGGGTAGATTTAGGGTTTAGGGTAGTGCAGTGGTGTTTGTGTTGTGATGGGGTCGTGCTGGGGGTAGTGTTTTAGGGTTTAGAGTAGTGCAGTGGTGTTTGTATAGTGTAGGGGGGTTTAGGGTAGTGCAGTGGTGTTTGTGTAGTGTAGGGGTTCATGCTGGGGGTAGTGTTTCAGGGTTTAGTGTAGTGCAGTGGTGTTTGTGTACTGTAGGGGGTAGTGTTTTAGGGTTTAGGGTAGTGCAGTGGTGTTTGTGTAGTGTAGGGGGTCATGCTGTGGGTAGTGTTTTAGGGTTTAGGGTAGTGCAGTCGTGTTTGTGTAGTGTAGGGGGTCGTGTTTTAGGGTATAGGGTAGTGCAGTGGTGTTTGGGTAGTGTGGGAGGTCATGATGGGGGTAGTGTTTTAGGGTTTAGGGTAGTGCAGTGTTTGGGTAGTGTAGGGGGTAGTGCTGGGGTAGTGTTTTAGGGTTTAGGGTAGTGCAGTGGTGTTTGTGTAGTGTAGGGGTTAGTGCTGAGGGTCGTGTTTTAGGGTTTAGGGTAGTGCAGTGGTGTTTGGGTAGTGTAGGGGGTAGTGCTGGGGGTAGTGTTTTAGGGGTTAGGATAGTGCAGTGTTGTTTGTGTAGTGTAGGAGGTCATGCTGGGGGTAGATTTAGGGTTTAGTGTAGTGCAGTGGTGTTTGGGTAGTGTAGGGAGTCATGCTGGGGGTAGTGTTTTAGGGTTTAGGGTAGTCCAGTGGTGTTTGGGTAGTGTAGGGGGTAGTGTTGGGGTAGTGTTTTAGGGTTTAGGGTAGTGCAGTGGTGTTTGTGTAGTGTAGGGGTTAGTGCTGGGGGTAGTGTTTTAGGGTTTAGGGTAGTGCAGTGTTTGGGTAGTGTAGGGGGTAGTGCTGGGGTAGTGTTTTAGGGTTTAGGGTAGTGCAGTGGTGTTTGTGTAGTGTAGGGGTTAGTGCTGAGGGTAGTGTTTTAGGGTTTAGGGTAGTGCAGTGGTGTTTGGGTAGTGTAGGGGGTAGTGCTGGGGGTAGTGTTTTAGGGGTTAGGATAGTGCAGTGTTGTTTGTGTAGTGTGGGAGGTCATGCTGGGGGTAGATTTAGGGTTTAGTGTAGTGCAGTGGTGTTTGGGTAGTGTAGGGAGTCATGCTGGGGGTAGTGTTTTAGGGTTTAGGGTAGTCCAGTGGTGTTTGTGTAGTGTAGGGAGTCGTGCTGGGGGTAGTGTTTTAGGGTTTAGGGTAGTGCAGTGGTGTTTGGGTAGTGTAGGGGGTCATGCTGGGGGTAGTGTTTTAGGGTTTAGGGTAGTGCAGTGGTGTTTGTGTAGTATAGGGGGTCATGTTGGGGGTAGTGTTTTAGGGTTTAGGGTTTAGGGTAGTGCAGTGGTGTTTGGGTAGTATAGGGGGTAGTGCTGGGGTAGTGTTTTGGGTTTACGGTAGTGCAGTGGTGTTTGTGTAGTGTAGGGGGTCATGCTGGGGGTAGTGTTTTAGGGTTTAGGGTAGTGCAGTGGTGTTGGTGTACTGTAGGGGGTCGTGCTGGGTTCTAGTGTTTTAGGGTAGTGCAGTGGTGTTTGTGTAGTGTAGGGGGTCGTGTTTTAGGGTCATGCAGTGGTGTTTGGGTAGTGTAGGGGGTCGTGCTGGGGGTAGTGTTTTTGGGTTTAGGGTAGTGCAGTGGTGTTTGGGTGGTGTAGGGGGTCGTGCTGGGGTAGTGTTTTAGGGTTTAGGGTAGTGCAGTGGTGTTTGAGTAGTGTAGGGGTCATGCTGGTGGTAGTGTTTTAGGGTTTAGGGTAGTGCAGTGGTGTTTTGTGTAGTGTAGGGGTCATGCTGGGGGTAGTGTTTTATGGTTTAGGGTAGTGCAGTGGTGTTTGGGTAGTGTAGGGGGTCGTGCTGTGGGTAGATTTAGGGTTTAGGGTAGTGCAGTGGTGTTTGGGTCGTGTAGGGAATCGTGCTGGGGGTAGTGTTTTAGGGTTTAGGGTAGTGCAGTGGTGTTTGTGTAGTGTAGGGGTTGTGCTGGGGTAGTGTTTTAGGGTTTCTGTTAGTGCAGTGGTGTTTGGGTAGTGTAGGGGGTAGTGCTGGGGTAGTGTTTTAGGGTTTAGGATAGTGCAGTGGTGTTTGTGTAGTGCTGGGTGTAGTGTTTCAGGGTTTAGGGTAGTGCAGTGGTGTTTGGGTAGTGTAGGGGTTCATGCTGGGGGTAGTGTTTTAGGGTTTAGGGTATGGCAGTGGTGTTTGGGTAGTGTAGGGGTCGTGCTGGGGGTAGTGTTTTATGGTTTAGGGTAGTGCAGTGGTGTTTGGGTAGTGTAGGGGGTCGTGCTGGGGGTAGTGTTTTAGGGTTTAGGTTAGTGCAGTGGTGTTTGTGTAGTGTAGGGGTTCGTGCTGGAGGTAGTGTTTTAGGGTTTAGGTTAGTGCAGTTGTGTTTAGGTAGTGAAGGGGTCGTGCTGGGGGTAGTGTTTTAGGGTTTAGGGTAGTGCAGTGGTGCTTGTGTAGTGTAGGGGGTCGTGCTGGGAATGTTGTTCATTTCTATGGCAAAATTAACCCCTCATTTTGTTCCTTTTTAAATTAAATGTTTTAAGTGTTACCAGTTTATTCCAATCAAGATGGCTTCAGGTGTGCCATAATTTTGTCATAAGTAAGACTGTTAGCTCTCTAGTTGTTCTTTAGAACACTCTGGGAAGCTGCAGTAGAACACAAAGGCATCAACTGACAGGCTGCTCCTGTTGAAATATAACAGGAAGATATTTGAGATCACACTTGAAACATGTCATAATTTTTCTTTCTACAGCACTAACCATAATTTCTATGACAAAATGAACCCCATCATTTTGTTCCTTTTTAAATTAAATGTTTTAAGTGTTACCAGTTTATTCCAATCAAGATGGCTTCAGGTGTGCCATACTTTTGTCATAAGTAAGGCTGTTAGCGCTCTAGTTGTTCTTTGGAACACTCTGGGAAGCTGCAGTAGAACACAAAGGAATCAACTGGCAGGCTGCTCCTGTTGAAATATAACAGGAAGATAGTTGAGATCTCACTTAAAACATGTCCTAATGTTTCTTTCTACAGCACTAACCATAATTTCTATGACAAAATGAACCCCCTCATTTTGTTCCTTTTTAAATTAAATGTTTTAAGAGTTACCAGTTTATTCCGATCAAGATGGCTTCAGGTGTGCCATAATTTTGTCATAAGTAAGGCTGTTAGCACTCTAGTTGTTCTTTAGAACACTCTGGGAAGCTGCAGTAGAACACAAAGGCATCAACTGACAGGCTGCTCCTGTTGAAATATAACAGGAAGATATTTGAGATCACACTTGAAACGTCCTAATTTTTCTTTCTACAGCACTAACCATAATTTCTATGACAAAATGAACCCCATCATTTTGTTCCTTTTAAATTAAATGTTTTAAGTGTTACCAGTTTATTCCAATCAAGATGGCTTCAGGTGTGCCATACTTTTGTCATAAGTAAGGCTGTTAGCGCTCTAGTTGTTCTTTGGAACACTCTGGGAAGCTGCAGTAGAACACAAAGGAATCAACTGGCAGGCTGCTCCTGTTGAAATATAACAGGAAGATAGTTGAGATCTCACTTAAAAAATGTCCTAATTTTTCTTTCTACAGCACTAACCATAATTTCTATGACAAAATGAACCCCTCATTTTGTTCCTTTTTAAATTAAATGTTTTAAGAGTTACCAGTTTATTCCAATCAAGATGGCTTCAGGTGTGCCATAATTTTGTCATAAGTAAGGCTGTTAGCACTCTAGTTGTTCTTTAGAACACTCTGGGAAGCTGCAGTAGAACACAAAGGAATCAACTGACAGTCTCTGCCCTTGTTGGATGTACGTTTTACTGAGAATGTCAGACATCATTCTCACATGACTGAGAAAGATAATGTGAATTTACAGAAAATATGCTCTCATTTTAGCTTCTGGAGCACCTTCCAAAACTCTATGGGACAAGCATGTGAAAATAGTTTTCTCTCAAACATGATTCATGATATCCCAGCAGAAGGTTTTTCACAGGGTAAAATCACCTTAGAACACACCACTATTCCTGAAATTAGTATGGTACCATCAACAAATGAATTCTAATGTAACTAAAGTCTGTTATCACCCTTTATAGTTCTCCTTTTGGTAACCCTCAAAATCTTTGATTCACTACAATGCATTTCAATGGGGTACTATCATGTATATTGGTCCCAAGATGGCTTCCAGCAATTCCAGGATGAAGTGCTGACAGCCAATCAGATCTCACAATGACATGTGTGGTTAGGCTCCACCCAGATATATATGTGATTTTACTTTTGATTTTCTCAGGAACTACTAAACGGATTTACACCATTTAACAAAAATGGTTCTTTCTGAACCAAGAACTACCTCTTTGCCAAATTTGGTGTAATTCCGTTCAGCAGTTCGGGCTGTAGCCGTGTCTAAAGTTTCCTATGGAAAATTGCATGGGGAAAACATGTTTTGGGACCCCTTTTTCTGCCTCACTTGACGAATCACCCCGAGACTTTCCGGATAGGAGCGGACCGGAGCGGGCCATAAGTTTTGAAAATTTCGCAAAGATTCGTCGACCGGCGCCAAAGTTATTGGAAATATAATGTTGTGAATTTCCATGGAAAATAGTTCCTCACTATAACTATCTACTGGCGGTCGCCAGTAGATAGTTATATTTAGGAACTATTTTCCATAGGAAATCCGCGACATTCTATTTGAAATAACTCTTGCGTCGGTTGACGAATCTTCGCGAAATTTTCAAACTTTATGGCCCGCTCCGGTCTGCTCCTACCCTGAAAGTTTCGGGGTGATTCGTCAAGCGGGGGCCGAGAAAAAAGGGGGGTCCTAAAACGTGTTTTCCCCATTCATTTTCCCATATGAAACTTTAGACACGGTTACAGCCTGAACTGCTGAACGGAATTACACCAAATTTGGCAAAGAGGTAGTTCTTGTTTCAGAAAGAACCCTTTTGTTAAATGGTGTAAATCCGTTCAGTAGTTGCGGAGAAATTAAAAAATAAGAGTCAAAAAATCAATTTCCCATAGGAAACTTTATGCAAGGCTACATCCCGAACTGCTGAACGGAATTACACCAAATTTGGCAAAGAGGTAGTTCTTGGTTCAAAGAGAACCCTTTTGTTAAATGGTGTAAATCCGTTCAGTAGTTGCTGAGAAAATCAAAAGTAAAAACACATATATATCTGGGCGGAGCCTAACCACACATGTCATCGTGAGATCTGATTGGCTGTCAGCACTTCATCCTGGAATTGCTGGCAGCCATCTTGGGACCAATATAAATGATAGTACCCCATTGAAATGCATTGTAGTGAATCGAAGATTTTGAGGGTTACCAAAAGGAGAACTATAAAGGGTGATAACAGACTTTAGTTACATTAGAATTCATTTGTTGATGGTACCATACTAATTTCAGGAATTGTGGTGTGTTCTAAGGTGATTTTACCCTGTGAAAACCTTCTGCTGGGATATCATGAATCATGTTTGAGAGAAAACTATTTTCACATGCTTGTCCCATACAGTTTTGGAAGGTGCTCCAGAAGCTAAAATGAGAGCATATTTTCTGTAAATTCACATTATCTTTCTCAGTCATGTGAGAATGAAGTCTGACATTCTCAGTAAAACATGTACATCCAACAATGGCAGAGACTGTCAGTTGATTCCTTTGTGTTCTACTGCAGCTTCCCAGAGTGTTCTAAAGAACAACTAGAGTGCTAACAGCCTTACTTATGACAAAAGTATGGCACACCTGAAGCCATCTTGATTGGAATAAACTGGTAACACTTAAAACATTTAATTTAAAAAGGAACAAAATGATGGGGTTCATTTTGTCATAGAAATTATGGTTAGTGCTGTAGAAAGAAAAATTAGGACATGTTTCAAGTGTGATCTCAAATATCTTCCTGTTATATTTCAACAGGAGCAGCCTGTCAGTTGATTCCTTTGTGTTCTACTGCAGCTTCCCGGAGTGTTCTAAAGAACAACTAGAGTGCTAACAGCCTTACTTATGACAAAAGTATGGCACACCTGAAGCCATCTTGATTGGAATAAACTGGTAACACTTAAAACATTTAATTTAAAAAGGAACAAAATGATGGGGTTCATTTTGTCATAGAAATTATGGTTAGTGCTGTAGAAAGAAAAATTAGGACATGTTTCAAGTGTGATCTCAAATATCTTCCTGTTATATTTCAACCGGAGCAGCCTGTCAGTTGATGCCTTTGTGTTCTACTGCAGCTTCCCAGAGTGTTCTAAAGAACAACTAGAGCGCTAACAGTCTTACTTATGACAAAAGTATGGCACACCTGAAGCCATCTTGATTGGAATAAACTGGTAACACTTAAAACATTTAATTTAAAAAGGAACAAAATGAGGGGGTTCATTTTGCCATAGAAATTATGGTTAGTGCTGTAGAAAGAAAAATTAGGGCATGTTTTAAGTGAGATCTCAAATCCTCTTCTATTTCATTAGAAAATTCTGACATGCAGACTGAAACAATCACTTTCAATACCAGCAGTAGACTTCCAGTTAACTCCTTGGTGAGCAGTAGCTTTACTACAGTGATCTAATGAACAACTAGAGTGCTAACATTCTGAATTTATGGCAAATGTGTGACACATCTGAATGCCTTCTTGATGGAATCAAAGTAAAAACTGAAAGCATTTCCTACTGAGGAGACTGTAGTAAATGAGGAAATTAGGAAACTTCATAACAAATAAGTCTCCCAAGATGGCCACCAGAGAAAAAAGAGCCCAAATGTAGCACAAATATCACCCAGAGGTAGCCCACGTATAGCCCAATGACAGAAGTGTGCAAAACACTTTTTATTTTTTGTTTTTTTGCAGTTTTATATAGTGCAGGCTGGCCAGGTATTGGAGTGCTTTACATGAGCATTGGTTACAGCACACAAGGACAAATTCATGTTGGTTGACCCCTACACTACCCAAACACCACTGCACTACCCTAAACCCTAAAACACTACCCCCAGCACGACCCCCTTCACTACCCAAACACAACTGCACTACCCTAAACTCAAAAACACTACCCCCAGCACGATCCCCTACACTACCCAAACACCACTGCACTACCCTAAACCCTAAATCTACCCCCTACACTACACAAATACAAACTGCACTACCCTAAACCCTAAAACACTAGAACCCAGCACGACCCCCTACAGTACACAAACACCACTGCACTACCCTAAACCCTAAAACACTACCCCCTACACTACACAAACACCATTGCACTACCCTAAACCCTAAAACACTACCCCCAGCATGACCCCCTACACTACACAAACACCACTGCACTACCCTAAACCCTAAAACACTACCCCAGTACAACCCCCTACACTACCCAAACACCACTGCACTACCCTAAACCCTAAAACAATACCCCCAGCACGACTCCCTACACTACACAAACACCACTGGACTACCCTAAACCGTAAAACACTACCCCCAGCACGACTCCCTACACTACCTAAACACCACTGCACTATACTAAACCCTAAATCTACCCCCAGCATGACCTCCCACACTACACAAACACCACTGCACTACCCTAAACCCTAAAACACTACCCCCAGCAGTGACCCCTACACTACCCAAACACCACTGCACTACCCTAAACCCTAAAACACTAACCCCAGCATGACCCCCTACACTACCCAAACACCACTGCACTACCCTATACCCTAAAACACGACCCCGTACACTACACAAACACAACTGCACTACCCTAAACCCTAAAACACTACCCACAGCATGACCCCCTACACTACACAAACACCACTGCACTACCCTAAACACTAAAACACTACCCCATACACTACACAAACACCACTGCCATACCCTAAACCCTAAAACACAACCCCCAGCATGACCCCTACACTACACAAACACCACTGCACTACCCTAAACCCCCCTACACTATACAAACACCACTGCATTATTCTAAACCCTAAAACACTACCCCCAGCACGACTCCCTACACTACCCAAACACCACTGCACTACCCTAAACCCTAAATCTACCCCAGCACGACCCCCTACACTACCCAAACACCACTGCACTACCCTAAACCCGAAAACACTACCGCCAGCACAACACCCTACACTATCCAAACACCACTGCACTACCCTAAACCCTAAAACACTACCCCCAGCATGACCCCCTACACTACACACGCATCACTGCACTACCCTAAACCCTAAAAACTACCCCCAGCACTACCCCCTACACTACACAAACACCACTGCAATACCCTAAACCCTAAAACACTACCCCCAGCACTACCCCCTACACTAACCAAACACCACTGCACTACACTAAACCCTAAAACACTACCCCCAGCATGACCCCCTACACTACCGAAATACCACTGCACTACCCTAAACCCTAAAACACTACCCCCAGTATGACCCCCTACACTACACAAACACCACTGCACTACCCTAAACCCTAAATCTACCCCCAGCACGACCCCCTATACTACCCAAACACCACTGCACTACCCTAAACCCTAAAACACTACCCCCAGCATGACCACCT